>JARQOC010000005.1:474346669-474385290 GCA_033576535.1 Allobates femoralis
CAGTAGCGTTATGATGAAGGGAATGGGGCGTAGTATTTCTGGCCTCCTATTTAAACCCGTAGCCCTGGTAACATGGTGCTCTGCCCAGGTTTCTAAGAGCAGATGAATTCTCCCATAAGAAATTATACAAGATCAATATAATCAGAGTTACTGTAATAACTATCGGGAGGAACAATGACAATGTATTGGTTTAATGCGTACTTACTTTCGAACATAGCTTTATTCTAAATCTGACCATAGACATTAGCTAAATTCCACTGCCAGATTGGTCGCTAAGCTTCCCTCTAGACTTTTATCATTCAGTAGACATTTCGTGCGATTCTGTATTATGTTAGTGGTTCTCACCGTGCACAAGTGAGACTTCAATATGGTGTTACTGTAGACCTGAACTGTGATGACAGAAGCCATATAGCAGTAATTTGTCCTCTAAAAGTTCTACAGTCTTTATTATGCCATATGTCCACCTTATTCCTGCTGTGATCAATCATGATACTGTACATTTTCAGGTTAGCAGTCAACTGCAAAGTACTTAAGAACTGTATGTAGTAGAACGTGTCACCATCCTGGCACCTTAGACACAGGATATTAGAGTAATGTTGTCTGAACCTTTTACTCTGTTAACCACTCAATGTGGTATACTTTGAAGTTCAGGATGCAGGCTTTTTTTGTCTTTTCATATTTTCCACATTTAAAAAGATACCGTACTTTTTATAAACTTTCTTTCACCTTGTCGAGTGAGATTTTGATCCTTGCAGGACAAATCACAGTTTCTAATGCCCCAGTCTGGGGTACGTGGTATTATGTATTATGTATTGTGTAACCGTCAGCATATTTTGGGAAATTAGGTGACCATCCCCCCCAGCCCCTGCAATTCTGTTTGATTTTACGGTGATAATTATGCAGCATATATTAAAACGTTACATGACTATGGGATATTATGATTATGGCAATATCAACTTAGGGTACTTTAGTTTCTTTCTTTTCGGTTTATTTTTTTGCAGTAAATAAACAACTTTGTAGTTGAAAAAGCCTATTACTTTGCTTCTAATCTTTAGTGTAATTTTTAACTTTTTTTGGTCCCAACAGGGAAACTTGAGCAGTGATCCATTTAAGCTGGCCATTCTGGAAAGGAATGAATTTAAACACCATATTAAGGAGGTCAATGATCTCAATATACCTGTGTAAATAGTGTGGTATTTTTTAACTTTTTTCTCCAGAGTGCACATCTGATATTAGATAGCGTACTTGACGCTGTAATGGTTTCATATCCCACATAATACGTTGCAACAGTTTTGAACTGTAACTATGTGTGCCTTGTATTGTTGATAATTATTGTACTTGTCTATGTATGCCTCTTTTCACATGTAAAGCACCATGGAATAAATGGTGCTTTAATAATAAATAATAATAATATTGCAGTGTAGTATCTCTGCACTTATAAAGACAGCCAACTTCCTATCATGCCCTGGCTCAGGCATAGCCTAATAGGTGTTTACTTCTTACAGACCTGGAGACCTTCTTTAACTTGGATTTCAGAGCAACCCATTGGCACCGTACAATTGCATCCTTTCTTATTCTAGACTTTGAAAGACAACATGGCAATAGTACTTTGAAAACAGTGTGCATTATATCTTATTGACCTGTAAAGAGAAATGAGGGTGGATAATCTCTTTTGAAAACTCAAGTTAGGCAGCTTTCAAATCAGTGATTTTGCCCGTTCGCGGCAGATTCGGCAGCCTTTCTGCATCTGCCGCATAACAGCTCACTTGAGGGCAAGCCTGCTGCAAACTCCATTCATTTCCTGTAGGACTTGCGGTCAGGTGCGGCAGTTGCTAATAGCATTTTATTCCTTCGCCACAAATGCAGGATTTGCCGGCAAAACTGCAACTGCCATACCTGACTTCAAATCCCACAGGGAATGAATGGAGCTTGCCCTCAAGTGAGCTGTTACGCAGCAGATGCGGCAAAGCTGCCGGATCTGCCGCGAATGGGCAAAATCGCTGATGAGAAAGCAGCCTTAGGGCCACGTCACACGCTTCAATCTGATGAACGATTTTGTTAGCGATCACATGCACGCGCGATCGCTAACAAAATTGTTCTGATCACTGGTGAGCTGTCACACAGGCAGAGTCACCAGCGATCAATGGACCAGAGATATGGCGTCTTGCTTCCACTGCCAGGCTGTGGTAAGCGGGAGCAGGCTGGTCTCCAAGGTAAACTGCGGGTATCTAGGCAGCACGCGCTGCCTAGATACCTGATGTATACCTTGGTTACCAGCCTTCTCCGCTCACTGGCTGGTATCCAAGGTACACAGCGGGTGACATCGGGAGACGACCGATAAGCCAGCTCCCAGGCCTCTCTGCAAGCGCTGGGAGCTGGTCTCCAAGGTAAACTGCGGGTAACTAGACAGTGAGCGCTGCCTAGATACCCGATGTATACCTTGGTTACCAGCCTTCTCCGCTCACCAGCTGATAACCAAGGTACACAGCGGGTAACTAGGGTCCCTAGTTACCCGCTGTGTACCTTGGATACAAGCCGGTGAGTGGAGAAGGCTGGTAACCAAGGTATACATCGGGTATCTAGGCAGCGCGCACTGCCTAGTTACCGGCAGTTTACCTTGGAGACCAGCTCCCAGCGCTTGCAGAGAGGCACTTGGAGCTGGCTTATCAGTCGTCTCCCAATGTCACACGCAGCGATGCTGCGTGTCCACCGGGTGACCAACGATAGATTTGAGGTCCTGTCCTCAAATCAAATGATGAATGATCAGCCGACTGATCATTCATCATTTGTAGTGTCACATGCAACAATGTCGTTTCAACATCGTTCAGGCGTCACAGAACGCGTGACTTTTGAACAATATCGGCAACGATATCGGTATGTGTGACGTGGCCTTTAGCCTGAAGCCCGCCTTTCCAGTCTCCTAGATAGAGATTGTATCTAAGTTAAAAGTAATTTTTCTAAACCATTATAAGACCCCTTTAGGTCAGTAAGGAATGGTTAGGAATGAGCTCACAAGGTGCAGGGACAGGTAGAGATAGGAGGGAGGGGAAACGAGGTGACAGGTTCCCTTTAATTGGAATTCACCACAGTTTCAAAGCACTCACACACCCAGCGGTGGACACTGCAGCTTTGAACCTGCACTGAATTCCACTTAAGCAGCTCTGTACCTTACTATTGTACACAGAGGAAGGTCCATCGGATCGAAACGTCTGGGTGAGTTTGGTCACTTCAATAAACTGCACCATTAAAGAATCCTTTTGAGTGCCAAGTCTTACTTTTACATTTACAATGGACTGGGACCTACTGGAGCATCATACCCTAGAAGTGCCATTACATTAGTGTGATGACTGACACATAAAAACTCTGGTGAAAGGTTAATTTTAAATCCTTTTTTAGGTCGGTTACATCATTTTTGTGAGGTGCAACCCAGTATGTGCCCCATTGTGTTTATCTGTAATTTGCAGGCTCTTGATTTCACTCTTCAGGCCCAATCCAGGAGGCCTCAAACTCCACCTTTATTCCCACCTGCGAGTATTCATCACTATGTAGCCATGTACATTAGGCATCAGCAGTTCATCACAGCAGTTAAGATTGTCTGAGTCGATCATCCTATTTCATTTTAAAGCGTTTTCCTCTGCTCTATTTTACCCAAATGCTTGTGGTACATTTTATCTCTATTTTCACAAATCATTTCTCTCCGTAATTGACACTAAGTAATTTGTAAATGGTATGTTATCACTTATCTGTGCTCAGATCCCTCTACGCTTGTATTAACTGTTCCTTTAAGTATTGCAGTACATTTCCCTCTGGAGAGAGCTCGCAGGCAGTCAGGATTGCTAATGTAAACAGTAGCTAAACAAATATTGCTATCTATTTTCGGAAGGAATGTCTTGTTAACATTTTTGATACTTTTTTTCTTATCTCAGCTAGACTTTCCTGGTGAACATGATTCCTGTGCTAGTTTTCCTGCAGATCTTTCTGGCACAGGCTCTAAGGGGCTTGAGGAAGACAATACATTTAGGGACAAAAACAAAAGTCACAAAACTGACACAAACAATGTTTCTGGTATATAAAGATGTTATGTAAAATAATGGTCAGTGCATGTTATCAATATATAGGACGGGCCATTTATATGGATGCACCTAAATAAAATGGAAGTGGTTGGCGATATCAACTTCCTGTTTGTGGCACATTAGTATATGGGAGGGGGAAAACTTTTCCAGATGGGTAGTGACCATGGTGCCATTTTCAAGTCAGCCAGTTTGGATCCAACTTTATTTTTTTTTAATGGGAAGAGGGTCATGTGACACATCAAACTGATTGAGAATTTCATAAGAAAAATAATGGTGTGCTTGGTTTTAACGTACCTTTATTCTTTTATGTGTTATTTACGAGTTTATGACCACTTATAAAATGTGTTCAAAGTGCTGCCCATTGTGCTGGATTGTCAATGCAACCCTCTTCTCCCACTCTTGTCACACTGATGGCAACACCGCAGAAGAAATGCTAGCACAGGCTTCCAGTATCCATTGTTTCAGATGCTGCACATCTCGTATCTTCACAGCATAGACAATTCCCTTCAGATGATGGATGAGGCAAACTTTTCTGTGAATGGTGAAGTTAAGAAACAAAACCACGCTATTGATCTGACACTAACCCACAGTGGATAGATCCCTCCACGACTAATGGAACACAAATATTGATGGTATGGTGTGGTATATGGGGTACAAAGATAGTGAGGCCATTCTTCATCAATGGAAAACTCAATGCCACTGGATATCTGAATCATGTAGCAATTTCAGATATCCAGTGGCAATTGCCAGGTCATGAAGATGTTAATATGTTTTCTTTACAATTTTACAAAGTGCCTAACTTTTTAATTGTGTGTTGTGTCACCATCTGGAGACCTGCTCTTCATAGTTGTTTGCTAGACCTGGAGTTGATGCTCCAAGCTGAAAGACAGACAATGGAAGACATATGCTTCCGAGCTACAGGTTGGGGACCCCTGTGCTACATTATCAGTACTCAGTATGCCATCACAGTTTTTTTGGTGTTACCAAGGATTGCAGGCAACATCTACAACATTATCAGTACTCAGAGTTATGACTGTATTCTCTGTGACACTGCAGACAGCCTACATTAAAAATAGAAGGAGAACCCATTTTGACAGCATTGGCCTCATGCAAACTGCAAACTATACAAAGTACATCTATTAATAAAGCTGAATGTGTGTATGTGTGTGTGTATATCCGGGATTGGCATCTACACCGTCGCAACTACAGCCACAAAATTTTGCACAGTCACACGTCTAGACCCGGGAGCGTCATAGGCTATGGTGTGAGGCAAAATTTTAATCCTGCACGTTCCAATTCACCAAACAATTTTGGCCCTATCTACATAATGGAGAGAAAGTGACAGTTACCAGTTGACAGTTGTGAATGAGAGGGACTTAATGACAGCGCCAAAGACTAACAGCATATACCAGCATATAGTCACTAATGTGGGGCCCCATTATGGGATATTCATCACACACGGGGACATGTATACACACCACATGCACACAAAGAGTAACAGCAAGTGTATAGTCGCTAAGGTGGAGCCCCAACATTGCATACTCGCCACGCACCTGAACACACACACCACAAAGAGACACAGAGACACACACACACCACACAGGCCCCCCCACAGGGACACTCACATACACATCCTATAGGGACACATGCACTCACCCTACAGGCACACACACCACAGGGGGACACACACAGGGACACACACAGGTGCATACCCCACAGGGACACAGAGACACCACACACCCCACAGGAACACACAGACCCCACAGGGATGGACACACACCACAGGGACACCCCTCCCCCTCCACAAGGACACACACCACAGGGACACCCCTCCCCCCCACAAGAACACACACCATAGGGACACACACACACACACCCCAGGGACACACACACACCCCAGGGACACACACACCACACAGATAGACACAGATGTGCACAAATCGCCTCACACAACTTGCCTCATGTGTGTGGTATCTTTAATTTCCAAAAATAAACATATGATTAAAAACAGCCAATGTGCATACATGTGCCATATAGGGAATTAAGGCAGGTGTCAGTTACATGAGCTTTCTATTATGTTATGTGTGAGGTAATATATACTACCCGGCCGGGGGGACGGTTTACTGTTGACTGGAGATTTATCAGGCTGCTATATAGCAACCAATCACAGCTCAGCTTCTTTTTCCAACAGGTCATTAATGTGACATATTCAAATTCTATTTTGTTATAGCTAACATCAGTTATTTATTAACCCGGGGTAGCCGGATAGTACAGCTAGTTTATACATAAAGCACCACTGCAGCATTTGTTTGTTTTTATGGCACCGCTGTAGTGGTGCTTTAAACATAAATCCCCTGAGCCCTGTCCTATACTTACATTCCGCTGCCTTGATTCTTTCCTAGAAAGGTGAAATGTGACATGATGTCAACTCCAATGTGTCATGGGTGCGCTTGAGGTAACTACTCACTACATCACTTATAGAAACCTTGTTTTGGCCCTCATAGAGATGCATTGGGATTTGTGATATAGCTTCTGACTTTTGGCCAGTCAGAAGCCATAGGCACAAGATGGTGCTGCGGGACAGAAGCGGTGTTGGTAAGGTATGAAAATGCCAGAAGGTGAGTATAAAACTAGGGGAAGGGGGCTTACATTTTAAGCACCACTATACTGATGAACAAAAGATGAAAATGCTGTAGTGATGCTTATAATATCTTATGCTATGCACAAGGAGCCTCTTCCGAGAGGAAGAGGAGTTGAGATCTGACGCCACCTTTGGATGTAGCAATCCTAGAAGTAAATATTGACCATTTAACGAGCCTTCCCACATGGAAAAGAAACAAACCAGACACTCCTTTAGCAGGTATATGTTTCGAGCTGTTTGCTTTCATCAGTTCAAATCAGGAGATCTGATTTGGTTGGGTGAGAGACCTCTGATAGGTTGTCAAAGGGGGAAGGTTCTCCTGGTGGAGAATACCAAATTAGGCTGGTTTGACATTGCATTTTTTGGACATCCTTGCCTGTCCCCATGTAATCCTATGAGCACGGATTGGTGCTCTATTGCCGTCTGATTGGTCACTGATCCGATTCTGTCCGATTTTTTTTCTGTACCCAGAATCAAAGACTGCTCCAATTTTGGGCACAGTGGACCAAATCGTACAGAATCGGATCCGACCCGGTCCGCAGCAATTACCATGGGGGCCTATGGAGCACCGTCTGAAAAAACATCGGATAGTTTCCCCGGCCCCGATTTTAGTGTTCTGAACATGTTCAGTACACTAAAACTGCTCTGTTCCTGTTTAATTTCACTTCTGCAATGTATATACATACACTGCGGAAGTAAAATTAACTAAAGCAAGTGTTAAAAATAAAAAAAAACCTCACTTTTCCGGCGTGTCCCGCGATGCGCGTCATCTAGTTTCGAGGGCTTACAGACCTGGTGGGGCAGGGTACCCAATTAGCTGATCGGCCACATGACCACATCAGCTGAGGAGTTTAAATCTCCCGCCCGCCAAAACCGATCGGCGGGAGATTTAAGCCACTCAGCTGATGAGGTCATGTGACCGATCAGCTGATCGGATTGTCATATGACCCCATCAGCTGAGCGGTTTAAATCTCCTGCCCAGTGATAGGTTTTGCCGGGTGGGAGATTTAAACCACTGCTGATGCGGTAATAGTGACCGATCGGGTAGCCACACCCCACTAGGTTAGCTGATACACAGGTCCTTAAGCTCAGAGATGGAGTACATCGCGGGACTCACGCCAGAGAGGGAGGATCTTTTTTTTTATTTTTAACCCTTGCTTCACTCCAGCAATGTATGTGACCGCCCCAGGGCCGTGGAGTACCCGGTCTTGGGCGCTGCAGTTCATGGGTGATGTCACGGCGCTTGTTGCCCGATCCGTGGCCCTGGTGGTCACTGAAACGGGAGTAGTCAATAAAATAGTGTTTTGTGACACCACCTACGGTTCCAGTAATGTTACCGGCGCTGTGGGACAGACCTCAGGGGTGATGGAGGAACAGCAGGATAGGTATGCTCCCTAGGTGGAACAGGATCCCTGGAGCAGTAGTGGATGTTGGGAGTTGTGGGGCAGTCTTTATTTACACAGAGAGGCAGCTGCACCAGGTCTGGTCACCCGCTCCTCTCATGCTGTGATTGGCGGCTCCTCAGGTGTAGGTAATAAATGACACCACACAGTCTTTACGCTTGTACGGGTTTACTGGAAGTTCTTCAAAAACAGTCTTTTTGGGTCTGCCTGGCTTGAGTAGTCACAGGAAATTAGGATGCCGCACTTGGGTCCCTCAGTGGAATGCCTGCTGTTCCTGTCCGGTCCCTTCCTGCGCTCTCTCCTGCCTCCCTCAGCGCTCCTGCGATGCAGAGCCTGAAGCCTGCTTCCACGGATCCCCTCTTTCTGAGCAACTCCTCTCCGAGTCCTCGAGACCCTATAAGGTGTCTATTTCTGGGTGCGCTGGGTGTTCACCACGACTTCCTAAAGAAGTTTGGCAGCTTGGGGGTGGACATCTGCACCGCTTTCGGAGCGGTCCTCCGTTCTGGGACCGAACCCCTCCGGTTGGTAATCGTACTGGGTTCGGATTCGGGCGCACTGCAACACCTGGTGCCCCTAGGGTCCCCTTCTGTTCTGATGGCTTCCTCCGCCATCGCCCACTCCTCGCTCCCCAACGGAGCTCTTCCACTCACCAACTCTCTCACGCTCCTCCCACCACACACTTTTCTACCCTGTTACTTCTCCCCTGGGACTGGGTCCTCCCTACAGCGGGTCTACCCACTGTCCCCTACCTAGGGTGTGTGTGGATGTGTGTCGTGAAGGTCCTTTATACAGCATCCAAACTCCTCAGCCACAGGAATACTACACACTCTTCTATGGGTGCAGTATGCCTCCATGGCGTCCTGACCAGTGGGGCAAAACATATGTATATACATTGCGGGAGTGAAAGTGCCCTGCTTGCCTGCACTTTGCGGGCTCAGGCTTTTCTGTGTCCGGATCCATGAAAATCACGGACCCGAACACACAAATGGCACACATCCGATCACATCCGATCTGGTCCTTTCCTGTCCGTGGGGTCCTACAAAAAACAGGATCCCTACGGACAGGAAAAAATCGTGATGTGAAACCAGCCTTAGATCTCATTGCACTGAAGAGGGGAAAATTACTTGAAACACATGTATGGAAACAAAATGTCTGGTTTGGATTTTATCCTAATTCATGCAGCAAATCTTGTAAAGAGTCAATATTGACTTTTAGGATAGCAACATGCAGATCGCCCTCCACAATATTCACGAACTCACCTACGCTCTTCGAAACAATACTATGAGCAAATACAACACGAAATGGAACCCATGGAACGCAATCTTTCCAACTTCTCCACATTTTTAGACTCAATACTTGTCTCTACCTGTACCCTCCTTTCCCCCCCCTCCCTTCCCTAATGTTCCCTTTGATTACCCCCTATCCTGCGTGCAGCAGAACAATTTCTTATTATAATCTGTTTAATTACGATAACTTTACCTTTGAAATGTTTAGCTATAAATCATTTAAAGCTACAACTAATGTTGAAACTGTTATTCCAGACTGTTTTACTTTGTAAACTTAATGTTCTAATGAGTTTTGACAAAACTCCACCAAATCTGTAAACTTGATTTCGCTTAAAATGTTTATGCTTAATTATCATTAAAAACATTTGAACAAGGATAGCAACATGCAATCGATGATATTGCCGTTCAAGTCCTCTTCCTCTCTGAGGGTACTTTCACACGCGGCAATATTGCTAGGCAATTTCACTGGCAATTTGCTGGTTGCAGTCACATTGTTCTATTTTGTTGCTGTGTACAAATGGAACAATGTGTCCATAATTTCACTGCAACCAGAAAATTGCCAGTGAAATTGCTTAGCAATATTGCCGCGTGTGAAGGTACCCTGAAGAGTCTATTTCAAATATAAATTGCCAGAGGAGAATTGCATGTCATATAAAGGTACCGTCACACGCGGTAATTTTGCTAGCAATTTCACTGGCAATTTGCTGGTTGCAGTGAAATCATGGACACATTGTTCTATTTTGTTGCCGTGTACAAATGGAACAATGTGTCAATGATATCACTGCAACCAGCAAATTGTCAGTGAAATTGCTTGCAAAATTGCTGTGTGTGACGGTACCTTAAGTCTCCTTAAGGTCTCCCTGCAACTGCTGAGGATAAAGGATCATTTTAATCCATGATTGTAAATAAGCCCCTGTACTTTGTATCACCCCCATCTTATTGTAGATTGAAAGCTCTTGCGAGCAGGGTCGTCATTATTTTTTCCTTTTTAAATACTATGTCTTCCAAAACTGAATGTATCTGATTTGTAAAGCGCTGCGGAATATGTTGGCGCTATATAAATAAAGGTTATTATTATCCTGTAAAATTAACCCCTTATTTGCCATGATCAATTACAGTTCTGGCATCTAGGACTTAGAACTCTCTCTCTCAGCCCATCCCACTGTTAGGCTGCCATTCATACTAATATGTTACTTGTCATTGTAACATTGACAGGGGATAATGCTTTGCAGTACTTTACAAAAATTATACAGGTGATCAAAGGCTCACAAAGATGTTTCTCCCATCCAGCAAAAAAAAGGTCCAAAATCTTTTTTTACAGTAATGTTTTATTTTTATATACCGTATATTTCAGTATAAAAATACAAATTACAATTGCTAAATTGTTGTTTTTTTTGTATCCCTCCATAAAAATATTTATAAAGATTAACCAACAAATTAAACAGTATATATGCATTATATAGTATATAACATTAACCTCCTTGCCCTTACAGAGACCTGGATTCAGCAGTCGGATACTACCGCTGCTGCTCCTCTTTCATATGGTGGCCTCCAATTTTCTCATACCCCTAGACTTGCGAACATACCAGACCAGGTGGAGGTGTTGGTCTGCTGCTTTCAGCAAATTGTGCTTTTCAGGTTATCCCATCTGTCCCCTCCTTCTTTTGAGGTACACACTGTAAGACTCTACAGACCCTTCTCCCTGCAAGTGGCAGTGGTTTATCGCCCTCCAGGCCCCCCACGTCAATTTCTTGATCACTTTGCCACCTGGCTTCCACACTTTCTAGCCAGCGATCTTCCCACTCTCAACATGGGGGACTTTAACATCCCTATTGACAACCCCATCTCCACATCTGCCTCTCATATTTTAACCTTAGGGCCACGTCACACGGTTCAATTTACTGAACGATATTGTTAGCGATCACATGCACGCGCGATGACAATAGACATTTGCCCCTGTAATTAACCTAAGCAACTTCGATCATTAGTCTTGTACGTTCTGATAAAATATTCCACAAGTGTGTAAAACAAAACAAAATAAGTATAATAGTGATCATATTATAACGTTCTTTAACAGCTTAGGGCCCTTTCACATCAGCGGTAATTTGAAGTCGCGGCAGATGTGGTGAAAAAAACCGCATCTGCCGCGATTGCCGCATAGCCGCCGCATAACCGCTGCACTTGCGGCGCGGTTGCGGTAATCGCCATAGTAAGTATAGGGGGACTTGCGGCAGGTGCGGCAAGTGCGGTTTTGCACTAGCGGCAGGTGCGGCCGCAAAAAAAAAACGCGGCTGACCGCGATTTTTTTCGCGGCCGCACCTGCCGCAAGTGCAAAACCTTGCTGGTTAAAGACCTTACTGGTTAATGGCTGTCATGTGATTATGACATCATGCCAGGTCCTGTAGAACAGAGGAGAGGTGAGGATGACCTGATTTGTTATTTTTAACCCCTGCACTCCGGAGGAGTGCATGAATGGATGGGTGTGTATGTATGTATGTGTGTGTATGTATTTATGTATGTGTGTGTATGTGTGTATGTATGTGTGTATGTATTTATGTATGTGTGTGTATGTGTGTGTATGTATGTATGTGTGTATGTATGTATGTGTGTATGTATGTATGTGTGTATGTGTGTGTATGTATGTGTATGTATGTGTATGTATGTGTGTGTATGTATGTGTGTATGTGTGTGTATGTATGTGTGTATGTATGTGTGTGTGTATGTATGTGTGTGTATGTATGTGTGTATGTATGTGTGTATGTGTGTGTATGTATGTATGTATGTGTGTATATGTGTATGTATGTATGTGTGTATGTATGTGTATGTGTGTATGTATGTGTGTATGTATGTGTATGTGTGTGTGTGTATGTGTGTGTATATGTATGTATGTGTGTGTATGTATTTATGTGTGTATGTATGTGTGTGTGTGTATGTGTGTGTATATGTATGTATGTGTGTGTATGTATGTATGGATGGATGGATTCATGGATGGATGGGTGTGAGCGTGCGTGAATGTGAGTGTGCGTGGATGTGAACGTGCGTGAATGTGTGAGTGCGTGGATGTGAGCTTGCGTGGATGTGAGCGTGTGTGGATGTGTGAGTGCGTGGATGTGTGACACCGGGACTCCCGGTGTCGCAGCTATCTGCTGACAGGGCCTGCTGTGACGTCACAGTCACATGATCGGCGGTCATGTGACGTCCTGTCAGCAGATAGCTGCGACGCCGGGAGGACACTGGGACCCTGCGGGACCCTGCCGACCTCCCTGAAGATAATCTATTCACTACTCTGCCGGCGCTCCCGCCGGCAGAGCAGTGAATGGGCTGTCACAGTGGGGTTCACCTGAGGTGAACCCTGACTGTGAAAGTCATTTTGCAGTCTGCTCTCTCTCTGCATAGACGTGAGTCTATGCAGAGGGATTGTGGCAATGAAGATTCCGTTCATGTCTAATATTGGCGTGACCGCCATGAATTTCGGGCTTAGGGCCAGCTGATAATAAAAAGATGGCCCTAACCCCTTTATTACCCAGTGAGCCACCGCACCAGGGCCACTGGAAGAGCGGGGTTCAGCGCCAGAAGATGGCGCTTCAATGAATGCGCCATCTTCTGGGGCGGCTGCGGGCTGCAATTCGCAGCGGGGGGTGCCCAGAACGCTTGGGCATCCCTGCGCTGCGGATTCCAGCCCCCAGCTGCTTAGCTGTACCTAGCTAGACGTAGAAATTGCGCGGAGCCCCACGCAATTTTTTTTTTATTATTTCATGAAATTCATGAAATAACAAAAAAAGGGCTCCCCTATTTTCTTGTGTCTGGCCAGGTACAGATGGGCACCTGGGGGTTGGAGGCAGCCCGTCGCTGCCTGCTGGATCCGGCTGGTTACCAAAATACGGTGAAGCCCACGTCAAATTTTTTTCTGAAAAATCCATAAAACAATATAAATAAAAGGGACTGCATCTTTATTAACCCCTCGGCCATGGTGGAAGGGTTAATAAAGAGGCAGTCCCTTTTATTTATATTGTTTTATGGATTTTTCATAAAAAATTTGACGTGGGCTTCGCTGTATTTTTGTAACCAGCCAGATCCAGCAGGCAGCGACGGGCTGCCCCTAACCCCCAGGTGCCTATTTGTACCTGGCCAGACACAAGAATATAGGGGAGCCCTTTTTTTTTTATTATTTCATGAATTTCATGAAATAATAAAAAAAAAATGCGTGGGGCTCCGTGCAATTTCTATGTCTAGCCAGGTACAGCTAAGCAGCTGGGGGCTGGAATGCGCAGCACAGGGATGCCCAAGCGTTCTGGGCACCCCCCGCTGCGAATTGCAGCCCGCTGCCGCCCCAGAAGATGGCGCATTAATTGAAGCGCCATCTTCTGGCGCTGAACCCCGCTCTTCCAGTGGCCCTGGTGCGGTGGCTCACTGGGTAATAAAGGGGTTAGGGCCAGCTTTTTATCAGCTGGCCCTAAGCCCGAAATTTATGGCGGTTACGCCAATATTAGACATGACCGCCATGAATTTCCAGTAATCAATAGAAAAAAACACAACACAGAGGAAAAAATAATTTTATTAGAAATAAAACAGAACACAATTAGGGACTCCATCTTTATTTAAAAAAATCCTCTTCCGTCCGACGTACCCACAACGAAGGTCCCACGACGATCGCCTCCGACGTAGTCCATAAACGGAATCTTCACTGCCACATCCCTCTGCATAGACTCACGTCTATGCAGAGGGAGAGCAGACTGCAAAATGACTTTCACAGTCAGGGTTCACCTCAGGTGAACCCTACTGTGACAGCCCATTCACTGCTCTGCCGGCGGGAGCGCCGGCAGAGCAGTGAATAAATTATCTTCAGGGAGGTCGGCAGGGTCCCGCAGGGTCCCAGTGTCCTCCCGGCGTCGCAGCTATCTGCTGACAGGACGTCACATGACCGCCGATCATGTGACTGTGACGTCACAGCAGGCCCTGTCAGCAGATAGCTGCGACATCGGGAGTCCCGGTGTCACACATCCACGCACGCACACATCCACACACGCTCACATCCACGCATGCTCACATCCACGCACGCACACATTCACGCACGCTCACATCCACGCACGCACACATTCACGCACGCTCACATTCACGCACGCTCACATCCACGCACGCTCACATCCATGCAAGCACACATTCACGCATGCTCACATCCACGCATGCACACATTCACGCACGCTCACATCCACGCAGGCACACATCCACGCACACTCACACCCATCCATCCATGAATCCATCCATCCATCCATACATACATACACACATACACACATACATACATACACACACATACACACATATACACACACACATACACACACACATACATACATACACACACGTACATAAATACATGCACACACATACACACACATACACACACATACACACACATACACATACACACATACATACATACACATACATACACACATACATACACACACACACAAATACACACATACATGCATACATACACACACATACACACATACACACACATATACACATACATACACACACATACATAAATACATACACACACATACATACATATGCACACACATACACACACATACACACACACATACATACATATACATACACACATACATACACACATACATACACACACATACACACATACATACATACACACATACATACATACACACATACATACATACACACATACACATACACACACACATACACACACACATACACACACACATACATACATACATACACACATACACACACATACATACACACATACATACACACACATACATACACACATACACACACATACATAAATACATACACACACATACATACACACATACACACACATACATAAATACACACACATACATACATACACACCCATCCATTCATGCACTCCTCCGAAGTGCAGGGGTTAAAAATAACAAAGCAGGTCATCCTCACCTATCCTCTGTTCTACAGGACCTGGCATGATGTCATAATCACATGACAGCCATTAACCAGTAACCGGCAGTGTAATTACTGCCGGTTACTAGGCAACCGGCTGTGATGTGAATATGACATCACGCCAGGTCCTAGCAGCACATCGCAGGAGATGCTTGGAGAGACCGGACACCCACCGGGAGCGTACGGGATGTGCAGGAGCGAGGACAGGTGAGAAGAATGGAGGAGGAGGAGAGGGTGAGCAGAGGAGAGACACAGGGGAGCACATAGGAGGACGGGGGAGCAGAGGAAAGACACAGGGGAGCACATAGGAGGACGGGGGAGCAGAGGAGAGACACAGGGCAGCACATAGGAGGACGGGGGAGCAGAGGGGAACACTGCGAGGGGCATACTGTGAGGGGCCGCAAAACTGTGAGGGGGGCCTGTATACCTACGATGGAGCCGGTATATATGCTGGGGGAGCCTGTATTACGGGATATGCACTGATGGACGGGAGGATGCAGTGCATATCATGAATAGCAAATGAGCGGCACCACGTGACCGGCCGCTCTGCCTGTATACCTACGGGGGAAGCCTGTCTATATGCTGGGGGAGTCGAATCGTTATCGAACATACCCTAGAACTTCCGAATTTGATGCAAATTGTTCGAATTCGACGAATGACTCGAACACTGCCCAAAACAGGTCGAATCTGAGATTGGCGAACATTTCGAATCGAACATCGCTCATCTCTACTTCTTACCTCTAGAGATACCTTCAGGATCAGGGCCATTCAGGGTTCCTAGACTAGGGTCAGACTAGTCTTCCCTGGTCACCCTGTCCATACCTGCCATTCCCTCATCAACATTCTCACTACACCTGCACTTCATCCAGCTCACTTTCAGTCTTTGATCCGGTCACAGAGGAAGAAGTCACTCGGCTTCTTGCATCTGCATTATTATAAAACCATCCCTCGACCAGAAGTCTGCTGCTAACTACAGACCTGTCTCTAATCTCCCATTCATCTCTAAACTCCTGGAACGCTTGCTCCACTCCCATATGATCCGCTATGTTGCTGACAATTCTCTTCAAGACCCTCTGCAATCTGGCTTCCGCTCTTTACATTCTACTGAAACTGCCCTCACTAAAGTCTCTAATGATCTACTAACAGCTAAATCTAATGGTCACTACTCCCTGTTGATCCTCCTGGATCACTCTGCTGCATTCGATACCGTGGATCACCAGCTCCTCCTCTCCATGCTCAGCTCTATTGAGCTCAAGGCCACCGCTCTCTCCTGGCTCTTCTTTCTGTCTGACCCCTCCTTCACTGTATCTTTTGCTGGCTCCTCTTCTTCTCCTCTTTCCCTCATTGTTGGGGTTCCTCAAGGTTCATTCATAGGTCCCCTTCTCTTTTCTTTATACACTGCCCCATCGGACCAACCATCAGTAGATTTGGTTTTCAGTACCACGTCTATGCTGACGACACCCGCTTATACACATCTTCTCCTGACATTACCGCCACATTATTACAAAATACCAGTGATTGTCTGTCTAGTCTCTCAAACATAATGTCTTTTCTTTACCTTAAATTGAGTCCAACAAAAACTGAACTTCTCATGTTTCCTCCCTCTCCTAATCTTCCGAAACCTAATACTGCCATTTCTGTATGTGGTTCTACCATTACTCCTCAACAGCACACCCGCTGTCTTGGGGTTATATTTGACTCGGATCTCTCCTTCTCTCCCCACATTCGGCTCTCGCTCGCTCATGTCACCTACACCTCACAAACAGCTCTAGAATTCAACCGTTTCTTACTGTTGATTCTGCAAAATCTCTATCTGTTGCCCTTATTTATTCTTGCCTGGATTACTACAATTCTCTATTAATCCGTCTCCCTCTTACTAAACTCTGTCCTCTCCAATCCATCCTCAATGCAGCAGCCAGGATCATATTCCTCTCCAACCACTTCACCAATGACTCTATCCTATGCCAGTCATTGCACTGGTTGCCAATCCACTGTAGAGTACAATATAAAATTATCACTCTCACCCACAAAGCCCTCCACAGTTCTGCACCACCCTATATCTCCTCCCTCATCTCTGTCTATCACCTTACACGTGCCCTTCGTTCCGTAATTGACCTAAGACTGACATCAGCTACAATCCGAATCTCCCACTCCTGTCTCCAAGACTTCTCATGAGCTGCATGAATTCTCTGGAATGGGTTACCAAAAGCAATTCAATTAATTCCCAATACCAAGAGTTTTAAGCAAGCCTTAAAAACACATTTCTTTAGACTGGCCTATCACGTCACCTCACTTGTCTAACTATCTTCCATTTTCCAAATCTGGCCTATCGGGTCATCTGTCTGCACCTGCAGACTGTCTGTTTGTCTGTCTCTCATGCATAATATAGCACTTTATATGTACTTGTACAGATCCCGACCAGTGACTGGTTCATGCAGAGTTACGTGAATCCCCTATTTATTATATTGATGGCTGGACCATATATGACGTCACTTTTTACCATTTACCTTTTGTGCCTCCCCTATTTCCTCATAGATTGTAAACTTGCGAGCAGGGACCTCACTCCTCATGGTTTTTGAATTTTTGTTACTCTGTATTGTCTCATATTGTTTGTACATGTCCCCTCTGAAGTGTAAAGTGCTGCGTAATAAGTTGGCGCTATATAAATAAAATTATTATTATTATTATTATTATTATTAATAAACTTGTATATCCTTAACTGGAATCAGAAAAAATGCAAGTAATCACACACAAAAAAACACTCATATAGCTACGGTATATCAATGAAATAAAAATTTCTATGACTTATTTTATTGTGCAAAAGTGTAAAAATGTTAAAGAGGACCTGTCACTGCCCCCTCATGGATTAGACTCTAAGTCCAGCACTGAATGCAGCATGTCTGCTGCATTCAGGCAAGGGGTCCCCCATGGCTCTGTGGGGCTGCTGCCCCAATATATAGGCCTATAAAAAGTTACAGTAAAAATCCATGGAGGCGGCCCTTGTACTTGAGGCAGCTCGTCCACGGTGGCATTTCATGCCCCTTGCGTCTCTGTGCCGCCCATGTCCTCGCCGCCAGATTTGTGATCTGTAAACTATTTAAGTGGAAGAACAGTAGAATAAGCTCAGTTTTTCTCTTTTTAAATGTAGTAATAACAGTAATACAAGGCAGAGGCGATATATTAAATTTTCTAGCATACCTTGTTTGCAACTATAATACAGTATATCATTGGAAATACAATGAAACAAATATTTACTAATTTCACTGTCTTTTCATTGTAGAATTGGAAACTTATCTGTGTGATGTCTTAAAAGGAGAAACATTATCAAAAAAGGCAAAGGAGAAGAAAGATTTCCTTTTAAAGAAGATAAAGGACATCAAAACCAAGTATGTACCTTATTAATAGCTTATTTCCTTTATTAAAAGCTGGATAATATACTGTAGATGTAAACATTCATCTTTACCATCCAATCTCACAAACACATTTGCTCCAGGCTAACTTACTATCATGAATATGGTTCGAAAGATGCTTTCAAACAGGATAATTAATTCCAATCATCCATTATCTACATGTCGACATTATCCAATTTCTGACATTATTTGTGACACATACTGATCAAATGTGCACACATATTGATTGACCTAATGCAAATTTTACAGTTCTGGCAAAATGGCCAAATATCATTTGTGCAACGCTCTTCACATAAGTATTGTCACTTGAACAAACATGTCACTTGGTCTCAGACAAATAAACACTTCATTATTTCCAGTCTAGTAAGTCATAGTGAATATACTGTATATATTGTATTACACCATGAAGCTACTATGATAAACTAAGCATTATTAGTAATATATTGTGCACATTTGTAACAATAAAGTCCTGGGTTATACAGATTCTGGCCATATACTGCTTTGTTTAATACCTAAAATGAGAGACTAATCAACTTCATATCATTGCTATCAATTATCAGATTGTGAAGTCCCTATATGACACAGTGCACATGCAGAGAGTGAAAGGGGATATATTTATACTATAATGCAGAGTTCCCCAAGCATTCTGACCTTGAGAGCTACATTGTGATCTGATACAGGGTCGCCATCGACATCCAGCTCACATCCCCTCACCATAGTGTCACCCAGAGCTCCCATTACCGGTATAATGAGAAAAGCTTGTCCACAAAAATTACACTGAGGCAGTATACCAAGATCCAGGGGTTCCTACCTTACCCCCATCTGCTCTTCTGTGTGAAGCTACTCACAAAAGTCACCATCTGGAGACCCGCTCTTCATAGCTGTGTACTAGACCTGGTGTTTATACACTAAACTGGAATTCAGCCCACCATACCATGGAGAATGTCTGCACGGAGAAGATTCATTGTGAGAAATCCAGAAATATGTATTCAGCATCCAGACTCCATAATAGATATTCAATTTTATTTATGCCATTTAAAATCGCATTACAAAAGGTATCATGTTGTGTCCCACAAATGGGAACCACCTGTTATATCTATTTTTTCTATGTTATGTATTGTTCCCCCAATCAGGAAATCCCCTTGTTGTTGTTAGGTAGATTTAGACAGTTTGAAGTTTGACTCTATGTCCTTCCCTTAGTTTGACTCTGTACTAGGTTGCTCCTTCCATCTTCTGCAGTTTAGTCTGCAGAAGCCATTACTGAAGACACATGTGTACTACCCTGTACAGATTACTCCTTTTTACCTTCCATTACGTTGTACACGATTTTGGAAGAAAACTACAGCATTTTTCCTGGTCTTACTACAAGTCATAGTTCTGGCTGAGTTATATTGTCTGTCTGTTGATGTTTGGTGATGTGAGTACGAGTTACACAATTACACTGGGGAACAATTTGAAAAAAATTTTCTGTTGAGTTAGGTTTTTGAGCTGATTTATACTAAAATTGGCATGCTGATTCAAAAAATGTAGTCAGTTTTTTTCTAGCACGTCAAGTTTTTCCTCCACAACTTACCTGCCAGAGAAGCACAATTGCACTGATAACTGTAATGAGACTTGTTATCTGATTACAATTCAACTCATATAGAGCTACGTGGCATATGATAGTGTTAAAAAACATATTTGTCATGCCTATTTCTTATCTATTTCATTTTTTGTTCATATTTGTACTATTTAAAAAAAAAACACTTTTTAGGTACAGTAGTTTACATATTTTTGAGAAGACAAAAATCCTATAGTTCAAAAACTTGACGTGATAGAGAAAAACTGAGATCATTTCTGGATTTAGCATCCAAAAATTAATTAAGAACAGTTGTCTGACCTAACTCCTAAAAAATTGTGTTCCCGAGTGTTATCTAAGAGACTGATGATTAGAAAGCTTGGGATTTGCAGTCATTAGAAAGAGACAGAACAGTAAAAATGAACCTGTTACCAGGAGTGGTATACTGCATACAATCCAGAGAAAGGATTACCCAAAGAGCTGATAATAAAGCCGCAATACAGCAGTCTGCATGAGTCTGCAGATATTCTCTGTGAACCTCAGCTCAGGAATTGCACATTAAAAAGGAATAGCTGTGACCAGGAATAGTATACAGTTTATAATCCAAGAAGAGGATTAACTATAATGGTACCTTTACACGCCGCTAAAGGATGGTGGAAACAACCGGGTAGATGAGAGAAATGTATCTTGCACCGCCAAATCAACCCGAGGTAGCGGCGTGTAAAGACGGTTGTTTCCACCCGTCACTTGAGGCACCTGTTTCAGAGCAAAGCTCAAAAACAGGTTGATTTCAAGGCGATTGTTACGGCCTTTATCGGCGTGTAAATAAGGAACAGGAGGGTTGTTTCGACACCTTGCTATCTACCTGGGGCGTGACACAGGCTCCAGGATACCGCGCCCCATCAGCGATCATTGGAGGAAGCTCCTGCGTTACGATTGGTAGACGCTGCATAGGGCGGCATATTTAAGGAGCTGACCAGTCACACTACACAATTGCTCGAGTGTCATGTATTAGTCAGCCTCCTGCGCTGGCTGGCCAATCATGATGTTATTGCTTTGTCCTATCAGCGTACGGAATTCTCATAATCCACAATTGTGGCACGCCTATGTGTTGTCCCTGCTGCCTTTGTTCCGCCCATATTACCTTGTTATAGCGGCGTGTAAATGAGGTAAGGTGAGCTACAGAAGGTAACTTGTGGCACCCGGTGGTGTATCCCGAGATAGATGTAACCTACTGTAGCGCACCTTGTTGCGGCGTGTTAAGGCGATGCGGGTACCATTTTCAAACGTTTGTGCGTGCTCGTGCACGTGAAGCACCCGGTTGTTTCCACCATCCTGCAGCGGCGTGTAAAGGTACCATAAGGGATAATGTAAAGCCACAACGTAGCAGCCTACATAAGCTTGCACACGTCCTCGTGCTCTACAGCTCAAAAATCACTCAGTGATAAGAGTAACCTGTCACTAGGAACAGTACACACCTTATAAATCCTGTGAAAGGATCATCCATAAGCTAATTGTAAAATTGCAGTTTACATAGACTGCCTGTCCAGGAGCAGCAAAGAAAAAGCATGGATTCTCACTCAGTTCATCGCAAAAAAGCTACACAATTAACTAAACCTACATGGAAGGTTAAAGAAAACCTAGAAACAGCCAGAAGTAAGCTGCTTACCCACATAACAATACTGTGGCAAAGAGTACTAAACCAAATGACTGTTTTATCTGTGCCCTGCGCTCATGAGCTACCACCGGAGGGAGCCCTTTCTCAACATACCAGTCTTACAAAGGCATCTGTGAAAAATACATCTCTACCCTGCTGAGATCAAATATGTCTGATCCTCTAAAGGCCGGTTTACACGTTGCGATTTCCCAGCGACCCGACCAATGATCGGGAACGCTGGGACATCGCTATCTGATCGCTGGTGAGCTGTCACACAGGCAGACTCACCAGTGATCAGCCACCTGTGTAACAACCTCGACATCGTGGAAAAGAATATAAAATATTCTTTTCCATGATATCGAGGTCCTGCTACGCTGGGGTAAGCAGGAGCACACTGCTAACCAGGATAAACACCGGGTTACTCAGAGCAGCGCTCTGCTTAGTAACCCGATGTTTATCCTGATTACCAATCACAGTGTGCTGGTAACCAGGATAAACATTGAGTTACTAAGCAGAGCGCTGAACTTGGTAACCTGATGTTTATCCTGGTTACTAGGGAACACATCGGGTTAGCTGGTCGCTGCCGCTGTCACACATGCTGATGCATGCGTGACAGCTGGAGACCAGCGGCTGAAAACGGCCCTGGTCATTCCACAAAGATCAGCGATCAACGAGGTGATTTCTGATCGTTGTGGAATGTCACACGTAGCGACATCGCTGTGAGGTCGCTGCAACGTCACCAGTTGCAGCGACATCGTTAGCGATGTCGCTACATGTAAACCGGCCATAAAGGAACTCCAGGACAATGCTGAACGAGACTGCGCAACATTGCCAACAAGACAGAAGAAAAATGTCGTAAATATCAGAAGTGGTATCGCACAGATCCAGGTCAAATCACTCAGTCAAATCAAGCTCATCAATGTACTCAACCCTCAGTGAGCAGTTCATAAGAGCATATGCTTAAGCAGAATCTACGAAAATGCAAGTCGTCTTCGCCCAAAGGAAAGCAGAGAGGGAAACGGAATCTGCACTCAAGAAGGCAGAGATGGAAATTAGGCTAGAGTCACATTTGGGAGCTTGCATCCGTTGGAAAGATGCATTAAAGGATCCTTTTTTTCCCCTTGCCATTTTCATGGCATGTATGTTCAATTTTAGCACATTCTTTAACGCATGCGTTTTCCATAGACTCCCATTGTTAAAAAAACTCATGCGTTTTTGCAAAAGCATCAAAAAACGCTGCATGCCGCGATTTTTGGTGCACTTGCAAAAACGCATAGCGTCAAACACATTGCACTTTTGCAATGCGTTTTTTGCATTGGAGTCTATGGGTGCGTTAACGCATGTATTTTTCAACATTTGCACGTGAAAATAGCACATGCATTTAGCAAACGCAATTCTGACCCTAGCATAAGTGCAGCTACTGAATCTGCGCACAAGAAAGAGGAGATAGAAACTGAATCTACACGTTAGGCTAGGGTCACACTTGCAGATTTTCCATGCAGATTTCACACGTGTTTTCTGAAAAACGCATGGAAAAAAGCATCTATAGACCCCCATGTTAAAAATGTGTGCGCCAATGCCAAAAACGCATGTCTAAAGGGCCATACGCTTTTTGTATGCGTTTTTGGCTCAGCACCAAAAAATGCTGCATGCTGCATTTTTTGGTGCTTTTTCAAAAACGCATCTGTTTTTTTAACATGGGGCCCTATGGGAAACGTATGCGTTTTTTTATGGCACTAAATGGTACCATGCGTTTTGCATGCGTTTCTGCATGCGTTTTTTAAGGGTGCCCCACACCTATCAGCAAAAACGCAGCCCAAAAATGCAGGCTGGAAGAAAGCAAATTAAAAAACACATGCAAGTGTGACCCTAGCCTAAGAAAGCAGAGATGGACACTGAATCTGCATGCAAGAAAGCAGAGATGGAAGCTGAATTTACTTGCGAGAAGGCGGAAATAGGAGCCCTGCAGAAGGAATGTGAACATGCAGCATGGCAAAGCTAAAGGTCTTCGAGCAAGCTCTAGGTGGGAGCCAAAGAGGCAGCCTCAATTTGTGTGAACTTGACACAGAAGACCCACTTAAGTGCACGAGAGACTATGTGCTGAGCCAAGCCAACGCACCGCCGACCACCGCCAACTTTCCTGTCAGTATGAACACTGCTCCAGAGCATCAAGACTTAAATCTGCCTGCAGCTCCCAGCTTTCCAGGTCAGTCCAACACACTGCCAGCATTCAAATCTGAACCTCCTTCATGCTTCAATGCACAGCCAGATGCTGCAAATCAGCAACCTTCATATAGTAATGTATGCATGCAACCTAACACTCCTGAAAATTGCGTAGTTTCGGCCCCGCATACAACAGAGATGGTACACACCAAACCGGTTGCTGGTCTAAACTCCTATGCCACTCCGCACCTTCCCATGTTCCTGAGCCAAGAATCTACGAACCACACAACCAGTGCCACTCAGTCAGCAAATGTGCCCCCGAGGTCAGAAAGAACAGACATGTCTGACCTTGCGAGGACATGATACGCCGAGAACTCACCAACACTGGTCTCACAAGGTTCGACGACCAGCCTGAAAATTACAGAGGGTGGAAGTGCGCCTTCAAAACCGCAACTAGTGACCTCGGCATTTCTACTGCTGAAGACCTGGACCTGCTAATCAGGTAGCTAGGTCCACGGTCTACTGAGAAAATCAAAAGACTCAGATCTGTTTACATCAGCGACCCAACAATTGTTCTCGCAACTGCAAGGGACAGACTAGAGAAAGGTTTCAGCAGTCCCAAAGCTATAGAAGACGCATAGCTCAAACAACTATATCACTTAACCAAAATATCCGGCAAGGATGCCTCAAAATTAATGAACCTCAGTGACTTCAGCTGGCCACACATATCTACCTGGCGTCAGCTACCTGGACACCACTCGTGGGGTGAAACGCATAGTTGCTAAGTTACCTTACAACGTGCAAGAAAGGTGGACTATGTGAGGGTCAAACTACAAAAAACTATACCAAGTCTCCTTCCCTTTGTTCTCCTTCTTCTGTGACTTCATCAAGGAGATTATAGAGTACACAACCGACCCCAGGTTCTGCTATGAAGAACCCAGCGGCTCTGCGTCATCTCCTAAGTACAAGAGTGCACGATCTCACGACAGAAATCGCAGCAGTCCGGTGTCTAAAAAAGGAACCAAAGTCCTACCTACACTGACGCCAGTGCGAGACAAGGGCAACGAAGGTGAGAAGGTAGAAGATCCGAACTGCCAGTGTCCTGTTCACAAACTACTGCATCCCCTGAGGAAGTGCATCAGCTTCAGGATTAAACCCCTTCAAGAACAAAAGAAACTCTTGAAGAAGTTTGGAGTATGCTTCAGGTGCTGTGCCTCTACCAAACACCTTGCTAAGGACTGTGTCATTGCCATCAAGTGTCTAGAGTGTGACAGCGAAGACCATGTACAAGTGCTCCATCCATCACAACCCGACTCAATGTCTACGCCTTCTCTCACCACAGCCCATGGTGGAGAGAGTACAGACTAAACAACAAACCATCTTGTGGTATCTGCATCCTGCACCAAGGTCTGCGGAAAAGGTCTTCGTGATAAGTGCTGCGCGAAGATTTGCCTGGCAATGGAGTATCCCAAAAGTCATCCAGAGAAGGCAGTCAAAGTGTACATCAGTCTGGACGACCAGAGCAACAAATCACTGGCCAGGTCAGAACTCTTTGACTTGTTCGGCTTACAGGGGAACACCTATCCCTACACCTTGGGCACCTGCAATGGTGTGACAGAAGCCACTGGAAAAAGGGCTATTGGTCTCATAATAATGCCGCTTGAGAACTCCGTGGAGATACCACTTCCTACACTCGTAGATTATAACCAGATACCATTCAACAGGGAAGAAATCTCAACACCAGAAGTCGCCTTCATCATCCTCACCTCAGGTCCGTAGCCAACGAGATACCGGCTATGGACCTGCAGCGTTTACCTGTGCGCTCCTGAAAAGCGGCCGTCATGTAGCTCTGTGAGCAGCTGCTACTAAGGTAAGCACAGGGTTTCTATGAACCCACATTTCCAGCCAGCGTTTGCTGTTAATGCTGTCTGGTATTAGCGATTCCTGGAAATGTGGGTCCATAACCAAGTCTGAGCCCAGCTTTACTGTAGCATTTTGATCTGTCTCCTCTCATTGCAGGTCTCATGAACAGTGAGGGACAGTCATGTCTCATCATGACAACAGAGACTTGTAAAATCTGATGATTTCAGACTGGGAGTGTTGTGTCCCACGAATGGGAACAATCTTTTATATGTATTTTTTCTATGCTATGTATTTTTACTCCAATCAGGAAAGTCCCCTGTTGTTGCTAGGTAGATTTAGACAGTATGAAGTTTGACCCTATGTCCCTCCCTTAGTTTGGCTCTGTACTTGGTTGATCCTCTCTTCTTCCTCAGTTTAGTCTGCAGAAGCCATTACTGAAGACACATGTATACTACCCTGTACAGATTACTCCTTTTCACCTGCTGTTACGTTGTACTTAATACAACATTTTGGAAGAAAACTACAGCATTTCTCCTGGTCTTACTACAAGTCATTGTTTTGGCCGAGTTAAACTGTCTGTTGACATTTGGTGATGTGAGTACAAGTTACACAATTATCTAAGAGACTGATGATTAGCTTGGGATTTGCAGTCATTAGAAAGAGACAGAACAGATCATGCTACGAAAATATTAATAAGGTAAAAAATGTTTGTATCGTGTTAGCCAGTAGATAGAAAAATATTTAAATCTGAGAGTCCTCAGTGGTTGATGCCTTTAAATGGCTAACTGAAATATGGTAAATAATAGCAAGCTTTCCATACTCTAAGGCCTCTTCATCAGGCTGATAAAAAAATGTATGCAATGAGCAAGGACCGTGAGTCCGAAACATATCTACTGCACATAGGTTTACTTAGTTTTGATATGTTCTTAGCAGGATACCTTTTGTACAACAATTTTTAATGAAATAAATAAAATTGGATATTGTTTATGGAGCCTGAACGCTGAATACTTGTTTCCTACCTAAACTGGAAGATAGCTGCAAGCCACACACCACGGGCCACACACCTGAGCCACAGGATGAGGACCCCTGCTATAATACCTAACCAAAAAATAACACTTTATTCAGCCTTTTCAAATTAATAACCATCAATATTAACCACTTCACGCTCCATGACTTACTATTATCCTATAGAGTGTGTCAGGGGCTTACAGCAGGTGCTGGCTATAGTAGATATTTGGCATTTGCCACTAACAGGAGTAATTAGTTTTCCTGCCAATCTCTGCTATTAACCTCCTAAATGCCACATTCAATCACTGACAGTGGCATTTTAGCGCCGCAATCCAGCCCGGAACGTTAGTTTAGACGTCCATTGACTTGTTCCCGCAATAGGATCACTAGGAGCGATGTAATTGTATTGTTATGGAGTGCATTGCCTTCCCCCCTTACTGTGAAAGGTACTCTGTACTCATGATGCTTTAACAGTAGTGTAATTATGCATTTTACATTTGTGTAACCATGTGTTTGCGGCCCTCTAGGGGCCAGGGTGAAGACTACTCCTATGTTAATCAGGAGTTAATAATGAGAGTTACTGATGCTCTTCGTGGGCGGGGATTAGCCTATAAAAAGGAGCTGACACTCTAATTATACAAGAAAGTCCCCAGTAGGAGAGAAACTATTCACAGGAACTATAGACAAAGTACTCATTTGGACTTTACTACTGATCCTTGTGGCTGTAGTACATGAACGTTGGCCTGGACTCATCAATACGATACTGTCAGAGTGGAAACAATGTCCTACAATGTAAACTCTACCATTGGTACAAGTGGAGTGGGTCCAACTCTTGGTGTTCCTGCTGATCAGCTTTTTGAATGGTCTTCTTTATTGTTTAGATTGGGTTTCAGACCGGCATAAAGTATAAGGATACATATATATTTATATATAGAAATGGCATTTTTTGAAAAGTGGGGACTGTAATTTAGCATTTTTTTATGGTTAGGTTTCCAGGTGCTTAACTACTCTGGAAAACTACATCTGTGAACTACTATGTCTAAAAATTGTTTGTAAAACAAAAGGTACAGGTGCGCAATGTGTGAAACCTGGTGGTCTCCAGGGTTAACAGATTGCACGCCAATTGGCCACTCACCTGGGAGGGTTGTGCAGTCATGCACAACCCCAGTATATACCTGGAAGCATATACTGACTCCTGCCTCAGCCACTGTGACTCCAGGAGATCACATGATAAAGACTGGAAGTGACATCACTGCAGGTCCTACCGCTGTTATTGTAGTTAAGATGCTTCCCAGGTCCTCAAAGAGGAGGATTTAGAAAACGCCCTGGCCCAGAGTAGCTCCACCAGTGATCCCACAATGGGATTCTAACATAAACAAAGGGAAAATGCACACCTGAGTTTATGAGCGCTAAGACACAAAGCAAAGGGCCCTTTGCTTTGTGCCTTAGCGCTCATAAACTCCAATATCCTTTTTCCCTTTGTTTAAAAATTGTTTGTGACGCTAGTCACTACACACACAAGTTGAGAGACATAATAAGAAGAGTTAATACCTTGTCCGGAGGTCAGTACTGGGCCATCACAAATCAGTTTCCCAGAGCAGCACAGTTTGTATGGCAGAGTCGTTTTCCATCTCACTGGGTAAAGACCAATTCACACTTTCTGTATTTAGTCAGTATTTTACCATAGTATTTGTAGCCAACACCAGGAGTGGGTAATAAATACAGAAGTGGTGACGTGTTTCTATTACACTTAGTTCCACTCCTGGTTTTGGTTACTGATATAAACCTCTGACCAGATACTGAACGTGTGAACGTGGACTAAGTCTTTTTCTTCTGTAGAGTGAAAGCTCTTAGGCTGGGGTCACACTTGAGCCTTGGATCCGCTAAAATCATCCATTTTTCAAACTTAAACATGTTGAAAAACGGATCCGTTAACGGATCCATAGGCTCCAATACAAAAAATGCAGTGTCAAAGTGACCTGCTAAAAACGCTATGCGTTTTTGCCTCAACAACAAAAAACGCTGCCAGCAGCGTTTTTGGGTGCTGTACCAAAAACGCATGTGCTTTTTTGAAATGGGACCCTACGGGAAACGCATCCGTTAATGTATGGTACATTAGCTACCATGTGTTAAAATGCTGAAAAAAATGGCAATTTTAAAAAACGAAATCAGGTAAAAAATAGCCAAAATTACTGAATGCTAAGTGTGACCCCAGCCTTTATGCACAGTGGATTCCTTCCTATCAGCAGGGTTCTCCATTTGTTTCCTCTCCTCCATGAGTATTTTCCAAGCAATCATAAGCTTTCCCATATTAAATTTTTTGGTAAAATTTAGTGAAGTTGGGGAATCTGAATTTCACAAGTTCTGCTCATCACTATACTTTCTGCCATCAATTTATAAATGATTTAATTTTTTCAAATAAAATGGAAAAATATCTAACCTTCAATTTCTGATCTGCGTTTTATGTTCTGTTGTGTAAAAAATGCGCTGTAAGGGTATGTGCAGACGATCCAGGACGCAGGATCTCCAGAAGCCATGGGTAAATGGAGGGAGACCGCAGCCATCCTATGCCCACGATCTGCTTTCGGTGCAGGGCAGCTTCTCCCTGCATTCACCTGCAGGGGATCTCTTCCTACTTTGCAGCATGAAATGAACATGCTGCTGAGATGAGGAAGCATGGCAACCCGCATCGCAGGTGAAATAACGCTGCGGTGGGGAGAAGTACTGTGAGCATGGGAGTTCATGAAATCCCATCCATTGTGTTTATTTTGTTGAACGCAGCCTTTTGGATGCAGTGATAATACGCTGCATCCAAAATGCTGCTATTACTGATTGTCTGCACATACTCTAAAGGTACTGTTACACAGCATGACGTTGGAACGATGTCGGCAAGGATCTCGTGGGTGCGTGGTCATTTTCGACATCGTTTTGACACCGTTGTTGAGATGTCACATGTCTAGATATCGTGGACGACTCACCAATGATGTAGTGAGCAGCTATCGTTCACACAACCCAGCAAACGATCCCTGCTCATTGTTGTGAATGGGCGAAGTCGTAAACGGCATCGTTATCGCGGTGTCAAACACAACGATATACCAGGTTGGCTCATCATTGATCATGTTAACAATGTCGTGCCGCTTAATGGTACCTTCAGAGATTCATAAATCATTGCATTCTTGTTTTCTTTGCATTTTATACAGCATCTCAACTTTTTTGGAACGGTGGTTGTATATTCTGTGATAGTTTTGCCACGTGCACATGACAGAGTAATTTTATAAATGTAAACACCTTGAAAGTTCTGAACAGATTAAGTTTTTAATATCTTTTGTTACCAGTCAAAACTTTTTGCTTCTGACAGCGAACTCCAAAGCCTATACATAGACATGAATATGAATTAAATAATTCTGCCTGTCAGCAGCCTTCGCTAGATGGAGCCCAAGAGCCGACTGCAGGCTTTTATACAGTACATTTACCCCAAGAATAAGACAGTAAGCACATAAGCTCCTCTGCCATAGTGACTGCTAACCTTCATGGCATGTTTTGATTCAGAAAAAATTGTGCTTTGACTTATCAGACTATATAAAGTGTACAGTAACATATTAATGTGTTAACATAGAAGGTTTGACCTAAAATTAATGATATGATAAAAAATGGACAAACACTACATTATCCAAATACTGGTAAATTGTAAAATTGTCAACTTTTAAATATGGATGTTCCATAGTGTGAACGGCTAGGTGATCCACATTATAAATATAGACTGACTGAGACTGTAAGTCTCTTTTGACTAGTTACATGCAAAATAGGTGTGGGAACCATTGTAAAATAATCACTTAAGGATAATTCTATTAATGCAACTTTTATTGTTGGACTTGGACATATTAATTAATGTTCCACTATCAAATATCTGTCATCAGAACAATTGCGGACATTATTAAACATAAGCGATTCACAAGGCCTTGGTTCAAAGGCCACATTAGTATTCTGTGGCCAACTAAAGGGACAGCTGAGAACTGGCTCCCGGGAAGGTTGCTAGGATCATAAAAGACCAGGAGCCCAAGCCCCAAAGTATGTCACTCCATACACTCTTCTTACCACCATATAATTATTGTATACCACCACTGTGAATAAATAATATTAGCATAACTACTAAAACACACACTTCACACAAACTAATATCACCAATATTAGCACACTTTACATCAATCACTATATGACTACAAATTGAAAAAACAAAACAAAAAAAACCCTACTATTATAAAGCCCCCCGTACAGTGACCAAATAGTATTAGATGCTATCCCCAGCATTAGCCTCAATTCCCTTGATGAAGCCAAAACTGGTGAAACATGTTGGAAAGGCTAATGAGATTTTAAATTAGGATAAGTATCAATTAGTGCTACTAGCTCTATATAGGAGATATGTAAAGCAGACTGCAGCTACCGGGCATACTGGCAACATGTACTTAAAGGGTACCTGACCTCAAAAAATGACCCCCCAGCCTCTTTATATCTGTCCCTGCACCATGGTAATACATTTCTAGCCATCCCTTTATGTGTGTAAAGCGCTTTTGGAAAGTTTATAAAAGTTGTATTTATACCTTATGATCTGCGGCTTCTCATTATTTGAGGAGCCGCAAAAGGCGTTCCTCTCTGCATCTCCCCGCCACCTGCGTGTTAATTATTCACGCCCAAATGGGCATGCTAGAGCGCCTGTGCTTGTGCTGAAAGGGGCGGTAAAGCCGATATGATGAAAATCGTGTCACATCCGGCTTTACCACATCAGTACACCCATTAGGGTGTACTGACGACCTCGCGATGCCAGTTGTGCATGCAAGAGGTGTATCATGGCACAATAATGGGTGTTACTGATGTGGTAAAGCCGGATATGATGCGATTTTTGTCATATCGGCTTTACCGCCCCTTTCAGCACAAGCACAGGCGCTCTGTGCTGTAGCACGCCCATCTGGGTGTGAATAATTAACACGTAGGTGGCGGGCAGAAGCAGAGAGGAACGCCTTTTACGGCTCCTCAAATAATGAGAAGCCGCAGATCATAAGGTATAAATACAACTTTTATAAACTTTCCAAAAGCGCTTTACACACAAAAAGGGATGGCTAGAAATGTATTACCATGGTGCACGGACTGGTTAAAAGAGGCTGGGGGGTCATTTTTCGAGGTCAGGTTCCCTTTAATTCATACATTGATACATTTTAATAAATTCCACTGTGACACGCTTCCAGGGGTATTTTTCGCATTATAAGACGCACTTTTGTTCCCCCAACTTTTGGGGGAAAGTGGGGGGTGCGTCTTATAATGGGAATATACGGTTCTTTAGTGCTGGGGAGGCTGTGCAGTGGTGTCCGGAGCCGGGGCGGGCTGGCTGCGGTCCTCAGGAGGCAGCGGGAGGTCACGTGCTCCCGCTCATTAACCTCCTCCAATATGCACTGCACTGCCGCTGTCCATCACCTTGGTGCTGAAACCAGCACCAAGATCTGGACAGGGGTGCAGTGCATATCAGGTGTGCCTGCACTCACTTCCCTGTGCAGGCACAACTTGCCCCCATCACTGTGTAAATGTAAAGCTCCCCTGCTGGCGTGCACAGAATAAAAATAAAAAATCATTACTTCACCTTCCGACGATCGCGCTCCCTTCTGCCAGCTGATCGGTGACTTCCTGCTTTGGTCTCGGCATCAGGAGTGCATAGTGATGAAATCCGATCACATGATGCACTCTGGTCACATGACCCGATGCCGAGACCAAAGCAGGAAGTCACCGATCAGCTGGCAGAAGGGAGCGCGATCGTCGGAAGGTGAAGTAATGATTTTTTATTTTTATTCTGTGCACGCCAGCAGGGGAGCTTTACACAGTGATGGGGGCAAGTTGTGCCTGCACTGGGGGGGGTGAGTGCAGGCACAGGGGTAAATGTGCCTGCAGTGGGGGCTGAGTGCAGGCACAGGGGCAAGTGTGCCTGCAGTGGGGGCTGAGTGCAGGCACAGGGGCAAGTGTGCCTGCACTGGGGGCTGAGTGCAGGCACAGGGGCAAGTGTGCCTGCACTGGGGGCTGAGTGCAGGCACAGGGGCAAGTGTGCCTGCACTGGGGGCTGAGTGCAGGCACAGGGGCAAGTGTGCCTGCACTGAGGGCTGAGTGCAGGCACAGGGGCAAGTTGTGCCTGCACTGGGGGGGTGAGTGCAGGCACAGGGGCCAGTGTGCCTGCAGTGGGGGCTGAGTGCAGGCACAGGGGCCAGTGTGCCTGCAGTGGGGGCTGAGTGCAGGCACAGGGGCAAGTGTGCCTGCACTGGGGGCTGAGTGCAGGCACAGGGGCAAGTTGTGCCTGCACTGGGGGGTGAGTGCAGGCACAGGGGTAAATGTGCCTGCAGTGGGGGCTGAGTGCAGGAACAGGGGCAAGTGTGCCTGCACTGGGGGCTGAGTGCAGGCACAGGGGCAAGTGTGCCTGCACTTGGGGGTGGTGCAGGCACAGGGGCAATTCCGCCTGCACTGGGGCAAGTGTGCCAGCACAGGGGGGTGAGTGCAGGCACTGGGGAAAGTGTGCCAGCACTGGGGGAGGTGTGCCATCAATAGGGGATGTGTGCCATCACTGGGGGACGTGAGCCAGCACAAGGGGGTTATATCCCAGGATGAGGAACAATGTATCAAGATGAGGGTGCTATGAGGGACATGTGTCCTATATGATTTGTAAGACGGACACTGGCATTATAACACGGACCCCATTTAACATTAAAAAATATTTTTTTTCTTTTTCTTCACCAAATTTGGGGTGGCGTCTTATAATCAGGTGCGTCTTATAAAGCGAAAAATACGGTATATACACTACATACAGTAGCCACAAAACATTTTTTTATGTGCTTAATTAAAATTTTAGTTTTTTTAGTTGTCTAGAAATAGGTGGATTTATTGTGCCCTTAACGGTCATAAAAGAATGAATGAAAAGAAATGTTTTCCTCATCAAGTGAATTGGGCATTGATTATTTGGTTGCATAAATTGAAGTACAGCTGCAGGGAGAAAATTAAGGTATGGTATGTTCTCCCTGAAGCCATTCACTTTCAGCACTGCTCCCAACTGTCCTACTCACTCTCTTTGCTCTTCTTCTTCCTCAGGGCTGGCATTTCTTTGCACATGCATAAACTAGCCAAGTACTGGTAATTTTTTTTTTTTTATGATCTCCAAAAATCAAACTTTTAACCTCCTTGTTTACAGGCAGCAGCACTAGCTATGAGCCACAGCATTCATTATGAAAGATAAGTGAATTTGGAATATTTTAGCTGTATTGCAGGCAGGGAATCAAGAAGAGATAATACAGATACATAGAGATACATCTGTACAAAGAAATGTATTTCTAGGTCCCTGTATTATAGAAATGAAGATAAAGTCTGATTTTTTTGTTCCTATAAAATTACTAAAAAGTAATTTAAAAAAATTGCAAAAGTTTTCCTTTGCTAACTTTTTTGTGAGTCTCTCTAGTGCTTGAACCTTTATAATTGCAGACACCAAGTCACGAGCCGCAGGCTTTGCTGCCATCACTGGAAGAATTATGTTTGCTTGAGCTGATACTTAGTGATATATCTGTATATAGCAGTGTATCTTTATGTCCCTATATTCTAGATAGAGAATAACAGAGATTTAGTTTTCTTCTGATAAAATTAGTAAAACAATAATTAAAATTCTATAACAAATTTTTAATTTGTGTTTTAAAAACATAATAAACATCAAAATTAGCAAATAAGGCTAGGGCCACACTTGTGTCATGCATCCAGTAACTGGATCCAGTTTTTGACATGTTGAAATCTTGAAAACCGGATCCGTTAATACACCCATAGCCTCCAATGCAAATACCCGATTGCAAAAGTGCAATGCATTTACCGGATTGGGTTTTTCCCAAATCCAGTAAAAACATGGTCTGGAACGCTTTTTGTTGCATTTTCAAAACCGGATGGGTTTTTTTAACATGGGAGTCTATGGGCAAAGCATCCGTTAACCCATGGTACATGTATGTACCATGCATTAACGGATCCGGTACAGGATCCGGTAAAAATGCCTCAAAAATGGCAAGGGCAAAAACTGGATCAATTAATGCATCCAGTAAACAGATGCATGTTCCCAAGTGTGACCCTAGCCTAACAGACATATTTAGTGTCCTGGTCTCCCTGTAATTTTAACAGTCCACACAACACAACAATCAGATTACTTATGGTGATCGGTAGAGGGCATACGGTATAAAAATGGTGTGATTGATTATTTTATCTATTAAATTCTTATAAAAATATCATGAAAATGTAAGACTGTTTGTGTTGTTATGTAACATAAATGCTGTGCTTTTATACTGCTTTTTTCTGCAGGTGTCTTACCACACAATGCAATAACACTCTTCTGTGATTATTGTGTGTTAGGCTAGGGTCACATTTGCGGTCGGGATTGCAGATCCTGATCTGATTTTGAGCTGTAAAAATGCTCAAAACCGGATCAGGATCCGCAGCCCATAGGCACCCATTATGAAACCGGATTGCACTTAATGCAATCTGGTTACCGCATCCTGATTTTGCAGCCTGCGTGAAAAATCATGCAGGCTGCGTTATTCAGAGCAGTTTCAAAACTGCAGCAGGATTGCTATAATGGGCGCCTATGGGAGCCCATTGGGCTAGCGCAAGGCACAAGTGAATGCCTGCGGTTTCCGGATGCTGCTGCGGGGATGAACAAAGGGTTAATCTGTTAAGTATATGTGGGCAACATGTCTCCAGGGAGTGTCCACCCTCCCTAGAGACCTGTTGTCCAAATACAGTGGCATGTTAAAGGTTAATAGGTTGTATTACTTTATCACCGCTATTGTGGACTTTCTAAAATTCTGAATGAAAGCCGGCGGCTCCTAGATGTTAGCAGGAGTATCAATATGTAATGTGCGTAAGCACATTGCAGGGCTGCATCCTCAATAAGGAGCTAACTCTGCTGCTTACGCCAATTGCGTACTTTAGCTGCCGCTATCCATGTTGCTGAAGTCTTAAACATCAGTTCTATGGCCAGCGCACATTGAGACTCTGGTGCGCTGGCCATAGAACTGATGTTTAAGGCTTCAGCACCATGGATAGCAGCGGCTACAGTATGGACACTTGTACAAAATAAAAAAACGAAGTATTTAAGCAATATGTGAACACGGCTTTAAAGGCACAAAAAAGCCAGGTATCTTATAGTGGACTACATAAAGATTAAATAATTTGGCTGCTACAATCATTAATGAAGGAACAAAAAAATTAATCCATAGATCCCAACTAGAGATGAGCAGACACAGATGACAGCCCTGGCTAATCAAAAGCCATGCTGAGGACAATGGAAGGTAAGAGATTCGTAATCTCATGTCCAGCCACCAGAAACTACTGACCTGGATGCTTGACTTGAGTACTGTGAATTGATCCGCTCATCTCTTTTCCCAACTATCCTGGATACAGTAGGACTGTCCCAGATTCAAGTGTATGCCTTTTGTCTCTGGTGTCTACTGCACATGTCCCTCACTGCCTCCTTGACTTTGACATCTCCTCCAGCAAAGGTGGAAAATATGTCAAATGGGTGTGGCTTGAGGGTGTGGCTAGGGGCTTAGTCAACATGTGCCTTTAGTTCTTCAAAAGTTGCATTGAACCGGTAGTAGAATATGGTGCATACGCTGCACTGTCAGGGATTAGTCTCCAATAAAAGTTAAAATGTTAAAGTGATTCTTTTATTCAATTATATTGATAAAATAGCTTTTTTCTCGATAAAAATCCCTTAAATAAGAAGTGAATGACTCTTGGCTGGACACAAAAAGAATTTACAAGGTTTGATACTTGCAAAAGCGGGGGCTACTAGGTATTAACCATTGTACCACTAAAAAAGAGAAGCTGCACTCTGCTTTGACCAAAACTATTTCAGTTAAGCAAGAATACAAAATTGAGACACTTAGCTTTAAAAATATGGCAGTATCGGTAAACCGCCCAGTCACCACGTTGAAGCGGGTCTCTTGGACTGGGTCCCTAACCTTCAATTTCTGCCTTTACCTGGGTTAAAACCTCCTTTTGTATGGGCAAGTTAGAAATAGTGATAACAGAGAACAATCGCATCACAGGTCAACAGGGTGGGGGAAGGGTACGCAGCAATGGGTGTGAACTCACATTATATACTAGAGAGAAAAAAATGTGACACTCATTCCATCAGTGTGCACAGGTGCAAAGCCAAACAACATACGCTGCACTGTCAGGATTAGTCTCCAATAAAAGTTAAATTGTGAAAGTGATTCTTTTATTCAACTATATTGATAAAAGAATCTCTTTTCTCAATGAAAATGCATTAAACAAGAATTGAAAGACTTTTGGCTGGATACAAAAACATTTTACAAGCTTTGATACTTGCAAAAAGGGGGGCTACTAGGTATTAACCATGCAGAGTGCCCAAATGTTTGCATTGGACCATTTTCCTTTTTGTAACTTCTAAAATGTAAAAGGTGAAAATATTTATTTGTTATGGCTAAAATGCAAAGGAAAAGTGTTATCTTTAAGTTTATGCCTTTTAGAGATCATTGCATTTACAAAGCCAGCTTCTCCACCATGACAAAAGATCTTCTGTCAAGATCATATCTCATCATTTGCACGTTTGACCTGCTTCAATTCAACTTCATCCCCAACCTCACCACAATCTTCATTCCAACCCTAACCCAATTCTTTGACCTATCACTAACAACTGGTGCCTTCCCCTCATCCTACAAATATGCTTCGATCACAACAATCCTCAAAAAGCCATCCCTCAAATCATCCTTTGTGTCTAGCTATCGCTCCATATCACTTCTCTCCTATGTCTGAAACCCACTGGAACAGCATGTCCATCTTGAACTGTCCTCCCACCTCTCCTGCTCGCTCTTTGACTGGTTACAATCTGGCTTCCAATTGCATCACTCAACCAAAACTGCCCTAATTAATGCCACCAATGACCTACTAACTGCCAAAAGCAAGCAACACTACTCTGACCTCCTTCTCCAGGACCCGTCCTCTGCCTTCAACACTGTAGAACATTCCCATGTGTTGAAGATTCTATCATCCCTTGGTATCACAGACTTGGCCCTATCCTGGATGTCTTCATACCTAACATACCGGACATTGTGTCTCTCTCTCCCACACCACCTCCTCACTTCGCCCCCAATCTGTTGGTGTCCCCCAAGGTTCAGTTCTAGGACCCTACTCTTCTATATATACACCTTCAGCCTGGGACAGCTCATATACTCCCAAGGTTTTCAGTGTCATCTCTATGCTGATGACAAACAGATCTACATCTCTGGACCTGACATCACCTCCTTACTAACCAAAATCACACAATATGTGTCCACTATTTCATCTTTCTTTTCTGTTCCATTTCTAAAACTGAACATGGACAAAACAGAATTCATCATCTTTACCATATCTCACTCTACATCCCCACTGGACCTATCCATCAAAGTCAATAGCTGCTCACTCGCCTCAGTGCCGCATACTCGGTGTCTTGGGGTGATCCTCGACTCCAAAAATCCTGTCTCCATACATTCCTTGACCAAGAAACTGCAAAAACACTCA
>JARQOC010000005.1:474385390-474422512 GCA_033576535.1 Allobates femoralis
TCCAGGACCCGTCCTCTGCCTTCAACACTGTAGAACATTCCCATGTGTTGAAGATTCTATCATCCCTTGGTATCACAGACTTGGCCCTATCCTGGATCTCTTCATACCTAACATACCGGACATTGTGTCTCTCTCTCCCACACCACCTCCTCACTTCGCCCCTAATCTGTTGGTGTCCCCCAAGGTTCAGTTCTAGGACCCTACTCTTCTATATATACACCTTCAGCCTGGGACAGCTCATATACTCCCAAGGTTTTCAGTGTCATCTCTATGCTGATGACAAACAGATCTACATCTCTGGACCTGACATCACCTCCTTACTAACCAAAATCACACAATATGTGTCCACTATTTCATCTTTCTTTTCTGTTCCATTTCTAAAACTGAACATGGACAAAACAGAATTCATCATCTTTACCATATCTCACTCTACATCCCCACTGGACCTATCCATCAAAGTCAATAGCTGCTCTCTCGCCTCAGTGCCGCATACTCGGTGTCTTGGGGTGATCCTCGACTCCAAAAATCCTGTCTCCATACATTCCTTGACCAAGAAACTGCAAAAACACTCATGTATGCCCTCATCATCTCCCGCATCAAATACTGAGACCTCCTGCTCTGTGGCCTCCCCTCTAGCACTCTTCCACCATTCCAATCTATCCTAAACTCTGCTGCCCAACCAATCTTCCTGTCCCCCGCTATTCCCCAGTCTCTCCTCTTTTCCAAGCCCTTCACTTGCTCCCCCATTTCTCAGTTCAAAACCCTAACTATGACATACAAAACCTGCCCCTCCATACATCTGTGACCTTGTCTCACAGTATTTACTTACTATGGAAACATTCAAAAAGAACCTGAAGACCCACCTCTTCTAACAACCCTACAACCTGCAGTGAGCCTCAGTCCACTATACCGCTGCACGACCAGCTCTACTCTACTGTATCCTCCCCCATCCCTTGTACTGTAGACGGTGAGCAATCGTGGACAGGATCCCCTCTCACCTATTGTATCCTCACCCATCCCTTGTAGACTGTGACCCCTCACAGGCAGGGTCCTCTCTCCTCACCTACTGCATCTTCACCCATCCCTTATAGACTGTGAGCCCTCGCAGGCAGTGTCCTCTCTCACCTACTGTATGCTCGCCCATCCTTTGTAGACTGTGAGCCCTCGCAGGCAGGGTCCTCTCACCTACTGTATCCTCACCAATACCTTGTAGACTGGGAGCCCTCATGGGCAGGGTCCTCTCTCCTCCTGTACTTGTCTGTGATTTGATTTACTAATAATTATTGTACTTGTCTATGTATGCCCCTTTTCACATGTAAAGCGCCATAGGATAAATGGTACTATAATAATAATCTTCAACTTGCTTAACTGTTTACAATAACAGTAATTTTGACCAGGGGTGCCCAAACGTTTACATGCCACTGTATCTGTTCAATATTTATCTATCTAACATCTATTATCTTTAGTTACTATCATTATTCTATAGTATCTACCTATCTGTCTAGTAGCGGACATACCGTATATACTCGTGTATAAGCCGAGTTTTTCAGCACAAAAAATGTGCTGAAAAGTCCCCCCCTCGGCTTATACACGAGTCATATACCATCAGTGGTGTATACAGGGGCCCCCCTTCCCCCTTGCTGTCAGCCACCTGTAAAGAAATAGATCGTTATACTTATCCCTGTCCTGTCGCCGCCGCCGCTCTCTGACACCGCGCGCTCCTCCGTCTTCTTCCTGCTGTGACCGGCGGGCGCAGGCAATGACGTCATTGTCTGTGTGCCGGTCACAGCAGGAAGAAGACGGAGGAGCGCGCGGTGTCGGAGAGTGGCGGCGACAGGACAGGGATAAGTATAACGATCTATTTCTTTACAGGTGGCTGACAGCAAGGGGGAAAGGGGGCCCCTGTATACACCACTGGAGCCCGCCCTGTATACACCACTGGGGCCCGCCTTGTATACACCACTGGGGCCCGCCCTGTATACACCACTGGGGCCCTGTATACACCACTGGGGCCCTGTATACACCACTGGGGCCCTGTATACAGCACTGGGGCCCTGTATACACCACTGGGGCCCTGTATACACTACTGGGGCCCTGTGTACACCACTGGGGCCCTGTATACACCACTGGGGCCCTGTATACACTACTGGGGCCCTGTATACACCACTGGGGCCCTGTATACAGCACTGGGGCCCTGTATACAGCACTGGAGCCCTGTATACACCACTGGGGCCCTGTATACACTACTGGGGCCCTGTATACACCACTGGGGCCCTGTATACAGCACTGGGGCCCTGTATACAGCACTTGGGCCCTGTATACACCACTGGGGCCCTGCATACAGCACTGGGGCCCTGTATACACCACTGGGGCCCTGTATACACCACTGGGGCCCTGTATACACCACTGGGGCTGCTGTATATACCTCTGGGGCCCTGTATACACCACTGGGGCTGCTGTATATACCTCTGGGGCTGCTGGGGCTGCTGTATACTACCACTGGGGCTGCTGTATACTACCACTGGGGCTGCTGTATATACCTGTATACTACCACTGGGGCTGCTGTATAATACCACTGGGGCTGCTGCTGTATATACCACTGGGGAGGCTGCTGTAACACTGCTGGGGCCTGTATATACCACTGGGAAGGCTGCTGTGTACCACACTGCTGGGGGCTGTATACCTGTGCTGGGGTCCACCCTCGGCTTATACACAAGTCAATAGGTTTTCCCAGATTTTGGGGTCAAAAGTAGGGGGGTCGGCTTATACACGGGTCGGCTTATACACGAGTATATACGGTATATAAAGTAAGGCCCCTGTGCAAGCACAGTATATGGACCCTTAGTGATCCTATAGTTCTATAACAGATCTGTTGCTGCGTTGGAGGGGGTAGTGGCCCCTTAACCCCTCAGGCCCCTGTGCGTCTGCACCAATGAATCCATGAATTTACCCCCCAAAAAACAAAAAACACAGCCGCACAGTGGGAAGGCAGGTGGAAGACCCTGGGCCCTACCTCTAGCGTCCTGTAGTAAAATAATAAAGTGGGCAGTACTCCACCGGTAGCAGTGAAAAGAAGGGGGTCCTTTTACTAAGCCATATCCCAGGGGTATTTTCGCTCTTGTTATGTCCTTCTAAAACTTTGATATCTGGATATTTGGTTTCTCTTCTACTCTAAACATGAGCTGCCATTTCCCCAAACCATAAAATGTTTTCTAGCTTTGGCTTTTATTATACTAATTCACTTTTACCCAATTCGGGCCATTGATAATTGCTAATTTAAAGGCAATAAAACGAGTATAAGTAGAGATTTGGTAATTATATTTGGATAATATGTTTGTTAGAGATCAACCAATTTACATAGCTCGGAATGACTATATAACACTAAAATGCTTATGAATCCTGACTAATGGCACAAACGACACCGTTAACGTCAGCCAAGATGACACCTCTAGGGCGAAAGTTCTGCATTTTATGACCTACTTACTATAATTATAGCCAGGCATATTATCCCAGATTACATAATGGATTTCTTTTTCTAATTAACAAGTATGGTCTGATAATATGATTATCCTAACATAAATTTTCTTTCTTTTTCAGCTACCCACAGGAATTCCATGATAAAGGTAATGTTTGGTGACCCGCTGTCCCCTTATATTGTATATTACAGCTGCACAAATGAAAATTCAGGCTCTGGAGCAAACATGCAGAAATGAGGATCACAGCACACCCTGCTGGTGGAGAACTGTACTGCAGCTAAAAGTAGCCTGATTTTTTTTTTCTTTAAACATTAACCATTAGCGCACTGGTTCAGTATTGTGAGGATTATATTTATATGTGTTTCATAAAATGATGACCATCCAATAGTAAGTCTTTTGGCTATAAGCTGAAAATAAATGCAAACAAAGTTGCACATTTGACAAATAAGAATAATCAATAGTTCTAATTTAATTTTTTTTAAAGTTTAGTTTCATGTACCGCCCGGTATGTTTTATCAGACAGAAAACTTTTGAAAAGTTCCTTAAAACTTTTTATATGCTGTTATTGGGATGATATAATAGAGAATTATCAAAAGTTTACTTAGAATTTCAACAAGAACATACATGAATATTTGTATATATTTTGGCTATTAATAGTGTTAGGCAGGGGACACATGACTCATTAATGTGTCCTCAGATTAGCCTAAACACTTTAAATAACCTTAAACAACTCTGAGAAATCTTACCTATGGATTTACAAAAAAGAATTATTCCGAACTTGTAAATAACATTATAATTTTATTAATATAATTCATAAACACATAGACAAATTTATATATATATATATATATATATATATATATATATACACCGTATATACTCGTGTATAAGCCGACCCGTGTATAAGCCGACCCCCCTACTTTTGCCCCAAAAATCTGGAAAAACCTATTGACTCGTGTATAAGCCGAGGGTGGACCCCAGCACAGGTATACAGCCCCCAGCAGTGTGGTATACAGGCCCCCCCAGTGGTATACAGGCCTCCCCAGTGGTAGTATACAGCAGCCCCAGTGGTAGTATACAGCAGCCCCAGTGGTAGTATACAGCAGCCCCAGTGGTAGTATATAGCAGCCCCAGTGGTAGTATACAGCAGCCCCAGTGGTAGTATACAGCAGCCCCAGTGGTAGTATACAGCAGCCCCAGTGGTAGTATACAGCAGCCCCAGTGGTAGTATACAGCAGCCCCAGTGGTAGTATACAGCAGGCCCCCAGGGGTACATATAGCAGCCCCCAGGAGGTACCAAGCAGCCCCCTGGGGGTACCCAGCAGCCCCCAGGGGGTACACAGCAGCCCCCTGGGGGTCCCCACCAGCCCTCTGGGGGTACACAGCGGCCCCCAGGGGGTCCCCAGCAGCCCCCTGGGGGTACACAGTGGCCCCCAGGGGGTCCCCAGCAGCCCCCTGGGGGTCCCCAGCAGCCCCCAAATGCTGGCACTCGCCCCCCCTTGCAAGGGCCCCCCCCGCTTCTCTTACCATTTTGGACTTCTGATCCGCGGCGCTCCTCGCTGCTCCGTCCGTCCGTCTTTTACATCCGGGATCCCCGGCGCGATGACGTCATATGCCTGCGACGGCCGGAAATCCCGGATGTAGCAGACGGACGGAGCAGCGAGGAGCACCGAGGAGCGGCGCGGATCAGAAGTCCGGAATGGTAATATAACCATCGGGGGGGGGGCCCTTACAAGGGGGGGCGAGTGCCAGCATTTGGGGGCTATATGCACTGCTTCCCCCTGCCGCTGATTGACAGGGGGAAGCAGTGCATATTTAATGAGCGGCCCCACGTGACGGGGCCGCTCATACAGCAGCCCCCCCCCCGCCTCCTGCAGCCTCCACAGCCCCGGACACAGCCCCCCCGTATTGACTCGTGTATAAGCCGAGGGGGAGACTTTTCAGCCCAAATTTTGGGCTGAAAAAACTCGGCTTATACACGAGTATATACGGTACATATACTAGCTGTAGTACCCGACTACGCCCGGGTTAATAAATAACTGATGTTAGCGATAACAAAATAGAATTTGAATATGTCATATTAATGACCTGTAAGAAAATAGAAGCTGAGCTGTGATTGATTGCTATAGGCAGCCTAATAAATCTCAAGCCAACAGTAAACCCTCCCCCTGGCTGGGCAGTATATGTTACCTCACACATACACATAAAAAACAGCTCATGTGTCTGACATCTGCCTTAATTCCCTATATGGCACATGTGTTGCACATTGGCTGTTTTTAATCAGATGTTTATTTTTGGAAATTAAAGCTACCAGACGTATGAGGCGAGTTGTGTGAGGAGATTTGTGCACATCTGTTTCTGTCTATGTGGTGTGTGTGTCCCTGAGGTGTGTGTGTCCCTGGGGTGTGTGTGTGTCCCAGTGGTGTGCGTGTGTCCCTGTGGGGCGTTCCCGTGGAGTGTGTCCTTTTGGGGGGAGGGGTGTCCCTGTGGTGTGTGTCCTTGTGGGGGGAGGGGTGTTTCTGTGGTGTGTGTCCATCCCTGTGGGGTCTGTGTGTCCCTGTGGGGTGTGTATGTGTGTATGTCCCTGTGGTGTGTGTGTCCCTGTGGGGTGAGTGCATGTGTCCCTATAGGGTATGTATGTGTGCGTGTCCCTGTGGGGGGGGTGTCTGTGTGGTGTGTGTCTCTGTTGTGTGTGTCTCTTTGTGGTGTGTGTGTTTGTGTTCGGGTGCGTGGTGAGTATCCAATGTTGGGGCTCCACCTTAGCTGTTACTCTTTGTGTGCATGTGGTGTGTTTACATGTCCCCGTGCGTGGTGAATATTCCATGTCAGGGTCCCACCTTAGTGACTATATGCTGGTATATGCTGTTAGTCTTTGGTGCTGTCATTAAGGGTGCCGTCACACGGGTCAATTTTATGAACGATATTGTTAGCGATCACATGCACGCGCGATCGCTAACAATATAGTTCAGATCGCTGGTGAGCTGTCACAGAGGCAGATTTACCAGCGATCAATAGACCAGAGACATTGTGGAAACGATTTAAATATCGTTTCCACGATGTCTTGCTCCCGCTGCCAGCATGCGGAAAGCGGGAGCAGGCTGGTCTCCAAGGTAAACTGCAGGTTTCTAGGCAGCTGATCCCTATCTATCCCTTTCTCATCTAAAGTGTCCCTATTAAACATGTGAAAAAGAAGTTTAAACTTACTGCAGTCCCCGTGGTTGGGGGACTGGGTAGGCGTGGCCACACTTCATTCACCACTCCTCCGTGGTGTTGTGCACGCCCCGCTGGGTGGCATTATCCTGTGTCCTCTCTGCCCCCACCATTTGGAATCTCCCACACTCTGTGTCCTTCTATGCATCGACCGGGCGTCACATCCGGAGCGGTGCATTATGGGGCCGGTCACATGATCGGCCCTAGTGCATTATGGGGCCGATCACGTGATCGGCCCAAGTGCATTATGGGCTTGATCACGTGATCGGCACGGCACCGCGCATGCGCAATGCGCTTGTTGAAGCCGGGCCGATCACGCGATCAAGCCCATAAGCCCTTTTACTTTTTCCCCATTATGCAAATAGGGCCAAAATTGTTTGGTGAACTGGAATGCGCAGGGTTAAAATTTCGCTTCACAACACAGCCTATGACGCTCTCGGGGTCCAGACGTGTGACTGTGCAAAATTTTGTGGCTGTGGTTGCGACGGTGTAGATGCCAATCCCGGATATACATACATACATACAAACACACATACATACACACATTCAGCTATATATATATATATATAAAAAGAAGAAGAATATATATATATATATAAAGAGAAATAAAATCAGACATGTGCACTACCTCATTGAATAACATTGGTCCAAATGCCAATGGATAGCGCGTAGATCAATAATGCGGTTGTCTGCACGAGCCCTAAAAGTAACATACCTTTATTTCTTCCTGTTTCTGTTGCTGCCCTAGCATACGCTCCAGCTCGTATACAATACATCCATCATAATGTCACATCCAGCTGCAACAATTGGTCAGTTCGCGTCAAGTGACATCGCCACTATGGAAGACTCACAGGCCCGGACTGAGAGGCAGGAGCATCTGGAGTTCTCTCGCTGGGCCTTTGGCTGTGGAGTGGGTGGCACCTGGTGGCAGACTGGGCCATGGAGCAAGGAGGAGTTTGTCCTTTATGGACCATTCAGGGCTGCCAGGTACACTTTGCATGTTGAAATCACCAGCAGACGCATTATAATCTATACAAGCCTTCAGACTGTGATGTGGCCGCTGGTGATTGAAGTGCTGCACCGCTGAAGCACCTGGCGGACGGAGCCGCTGAGCAGGGATTCATATATGAAGGGCCGGAGTCCTCTTCCAATAGGCTCACCACTAAATATTCATGTAAATAGTGTAGGACAGTAGTAGCACTGTAAGGTAAGGGGGTAAGGGTATAGGGGAGTATAAGGGTATGTTCACACATTGTCGTTTTACAGTATTTTTTTTCCACATGAAAAACGTGGAGTGATAGCAGGTAAAAAGGCAGTGTACATTATGTATATTTTTCAGATTATTTAATGTGGCTTATTAATGCGTTTATAATGCATTTTTATAATTTGAAATAAAGTATTACAAATATGTAGCAATAACTCTGAGAGGATTGAAGGAATTGACATGCTGTTGTCAAAAACAATGCACCACAGCTCAAAAAGGCAAGAAAAACACTGAGCATGTGAATGAGATTTTAGAAAACTCATTATTATTATTTATTTATATAGCACCATTAATTCCATGGTGCTGTACATGAGAAAGGGTTACATACAAAATTATAGATATAGTTTACAGTAAACACATTAACAATGACAGACTGGTACAGAGGGGAGAGGACCCTTTCCTTGTGGGCTTACATTCTACAGAATAATGGGGAGGAGACAAGAGGTCGGGGTGCGGCGGCTCTGGTGGTGGTGAGGCGGCGGCTCTGGTGGTGGTGAGGCGGCAGCTCTGGTGGTGGTGAGGCGGCAGCTCTGGTGGCGGTGGGGCAGTAGCTCCAGTGGCGGTGGGGCAGCAGAATGGTCATTGCAGTCTGTAACCTTTCCTGAAGAGATGTTTTCAGGTTCCGTCTGAAGGATCTGAGTGTGGTGGATAATCGGATGTGTTGGGGGCGCAGAATTCCAGAGGATGGGGGATATTCGGGAGAAATCTTGGAGGCGATTGGGTGAGGAACGAATAAGTGTGGAGGAGAGAAGGAAGTATTGGGAGGGCCTGATTACATGAGGGAAGATAGTGGGAGATTAGTTTGGGGATATAGGTGTGGCACCCCACTGGTCAGGATCCCACGTAGGGGTACTGCACCCATAAAAGAGAGTGTGGTACTCCTGTGACTAGGGGATTGGGATATCACATAAGGGACCCTCATTACACCCATCCACACACCTTAACGCAGGGGACTTGGGTGGACCTGTTGTCAGGGAGACCCAGTCCCGGTGGCAGGAGCTAGGTGGGTTAATGAAAGAGCAGGAAGACAGTTAGTCAGTGAGAGTCTCAGGTGAGCTCCTGTGGGGAGCGAGGAGTACGGACATTAGAGAAGGTGTCGGGAAAGAAAGGGACCTAGGTGCACCAGGTGTTGCGGTGCACCCGAATCCAGGCCTGGTGCGACCACAGGCTGGAGGGGTTCAGTCCCGGTACGGAGGACCAGCTCCGAGAGCGTTGCGGGTGTTCATCTCTGAGCCGCCAAACCAGAGGCACGAGTATGGGGCCTTTTGGGGATTACGCCGACACCTAGCGTAATCCCCAAAAGGCCCCATACAGGTTCTAGAGGACCAGGAGAGGAACCGTCCAGAGAGCATCTGTGGGAGCTGGCTGAGGGCTCTGCACGCCGGAGCACTACTAGGAAGGAAGAGAGAGAGCGCGGTGAGGCACAAGAGAAAGGAATGGCAGGCACACCACCGATGGTCCCAAGTGAGATGTCCCGGTACCCTGGGGACTACGCAGGCCCACTGAACCCGTGAGAACTGTAACATCTGTAAGCTGCCTACAGTCTGCCAGTAAAACCCGTACAGAGCTAAAGACTGTGTGACATATCTTTCTTTGCCTACGCCTGAGGAGCTGCACACTTGTTCCTTGACTAAGACTGTAACAGAGCCGCCTCCCTGTGTAATCCCTATTCTTCACAACTGCCCCGGGGACCCCACTGGGAGCGTTACCAACTAGGTGCCTCATCATCACCCCGGAGGTCTGCAAGCAGCGCCATTACCATTAGGTGGCATCACGAACACTTTTTATTTTTATTTTTCCCCTTTTTCAGCGATCACCAGGGCCACGGGCCTGTGACATCCCCGTGAACTACCGCCCGTGACCGGGTACCCCATGGCCCTGGGGTGGGTCATAGGGAGGGGACAGATTATGGACAGCTTTGTAGGTCAGTGTTAGTAGCTTGAACTGGATTCGTTGGGGAATTGGGAGCCAGTGGAGGGATTTGCAGAGGGGAGATACAGGGGAGTAGCGAGGAGAGAGTTGGATTAGTCAGGCAGCAGAGTTAAAGACAGATTGGAGAGGTGCAAGAGAGTTAGCAGGGAGGCCACAGAGGAGGAGGTTGCAGTAATTCTTCTTCGTCTTCTTCTTATTTTTATTATTATTATTATTATTATTATTCGAGGCGGGAGATAATGAGGGCATGTACAAGAGTTTTAGTAGATTGAGGGCTGAGTAAAGGATGGATTCTGGAAATATTTATATTTTTTTATCATTTATCTTTTTATGCAAGAAAAAAAATACAGCAAAAATACAACTTGTGAACAAGCTTTTAAGAAAATGTGTCATCAAAAAATGACCTGTTATTTAAATCAGATGTTTGTGTTAAATATGGTATATTTTTAAGATATAAAAAAATTAGTTCTCAGTTATGGATACGGAGTAATGGCTAACAGAAAAGGTGGTACAAATCGCATCTGAGACTACTAGGTATCCAGTATGACTCTTAATAGTAATTATTTTTCTATCTACAGGTTAAAACACTAGAAGGTATATTTTTCTTGTGACCCCTATATATCTTTAACCTGTTCACAACCTTGGATGTACCTGTATGTCCAAGGCTGACTGCCTCCTTTTGATGTGAGCTCATGGGCTAAACTCTCATGCCTTCCTGCACATGCCAGCTGATCTGATCTACTCACCACTGCTAGTCCCTTAGATTTCGCCGTGAAACACCTACAGTGCGATCTAAAGCGGCATGCCGAGGATCGTGCTATTCGCTGCCCCATTGGTGACCCTGTGATCTGGTCACGGGGCCTCTATGTGTTTCCACAACAGCCAGTGGTCCTGTGAGGACACCAGATTCTTTCATGATACTTCCTGCGGATGCTCGGCTAGCACTTGTATTCACAGAAAGTGATCATTTCTGCTGATCACAGCTGTGGTTCATCACAGCTGTGAACAGCAGGAGCAGTCAGACACTACAGTGTTGAGGCTCTCTAAAGGGCCAACTAAAATAAAGTGAGGGTGAAAATAAAGATTTTAAAAATATCAAAAAAATAAAAAAACATAAAAGTTCAAATCAACCCCCTTTTTGCCCCATTGAAAGCAAAACTATAAAAAACATACACCTATTTCGTATCGCCGCATTCTGAAACACCTGATCTAACAAAATATAGAAGCAGTTATAGAGATCTGTAAACTAAGTGAAAAAAAAGTGCAATGCCAACAATTAAGATTTTTTTGGTTGCCACAACATTGCAATGAAATGCAGTAACAGGCGATCAAAATATCACATCTACCCAAACATGGTATCATTAAAATCATCAGCTCAAGCTGCAAAAAAAATAATGAAAAAACTAACAGAAAAAAACAAGCCCTTACATAACTCTATCAAGTGAATAATAAGATAATTAGAGGTCTATAGGTGAGAAGAAAGATTCAAAAACAAAGAAGAACCCTCCTGGAATCTGGAGCCCAAAGGTCTAGATAAACCTAGAGTTGGCCAAGATGCAATAATGTAAGGAAGAAATAAACTTACCTTACAGCTTGTTACTAACGCTAACAGATACCAACTAATTATTAAAACAGGGACTTCTAACTGGATTCTGTAGGAAAATAGGGGAGGAAAAAGCGTGTTGAGGAGGATCGGATGTTAGTTTGTGGTTCTACCACTATCTGATTTCACAAGAACACTTGTCCATTTATCATATCATGTAAATTTAGTTTATTTAGTCTACTGTTTGCTGCATCATTGACCTTCTATGTGCGTATACTGGTTCCCATGTTCTCAGGAACATTTTAGTCTGAATTGTTAAGAGCGGGCAAATGAGGCTCTGAAGGCTCTCCAATGGCGCCTTGTCCTCCCTGCAGTGTTCAGAATTGAGAGCATGCATCAATGCATTTAGACATCATTGTAATGGGAATCAGACCTATGGTCTTGTTTTTTTATTTTCTTCAAATGTAAGCAGAAGCCATAATTGGAAATTCCCCTATTGTTTAAATCAGATTTTTGTATTACAGGTATTTACATGTATTGTACGTTTTAGGCACATATTTGCAGGTGTATCAGGAGTAATACATGTACATTAGCAGCAATAAACATAGTCCCTGTTTATTCTTGAAGCATCTAATAAGCATGTGCAATGGTCATTGTGAAGAAGGGGAGCAGGGTCAGCTGTGACCTCCTCTATTATGATTGGAGGTTCTTATGTTAGGAGGTGTTACCTGTCAGTATAAAATCCTGTCTCAGCCGATACGGGTACTCCTGTAAGCTTTCCCTGAAAAGAAAGGAAGTATGAGTCTAAAAAAGCCCCATTTGACACTGTAAAAATGGCAAGAATACACATACATAGAAATCATGACATAAAAAATACATTGCCAATGGGAAATTTTCTGATGACACATTCCCTTTAATACTTTAGTTTGTAAATAAAGCATTGCCAAAAATACCGGATTGGCATCCATCCATGCTTAGCCACCAGACTAAAGTCACATGGATGGACAAACACACTTGACAGCACTAGTGATGCTAGGTAGCACTTCCCTCAGCTTCAAAGGCATTACGCTGTAATAAGTATTTCTGGTGGTACCAGCTCTTTAATTCAGTATTCCCAAAACTCAACTCAAGGCATTCACTGGTAATGTTAGTTATTGTTCTAGTGTTTTTATTGATTCAAAAACTTTTATTGGCAAATTGGTGTCATTAATAAAACCTAAAAGACTAAACATGGATGTGTTCTTAGAGACAGATGTCCTGTGATTTCTGCCAAACTTACACGTATATTGTATGGCTCTAGGTCATATACCGGTCGTGTAAGTAAGGAGATAGGATATGTAGTTTACTCACAGAGCCAATACATACAGTATAATTGTTTAGCCTTATGGACAGTGAATGGCTATGTAATAAACACTCCGGGAGAGGATTTCCTACTGTAACCAGAGTATTGTGTACATGAAATGCTTGTGTAATGTATTTCCTCTTTAGTAAATGATTCTCGGAATATTCTGCAGTAGAATTTGCCCTGGAAAATCAATTTAGTATGGCAACTTCATTTTAATATCTATCTATCTATCTATCTATCTTCTATCTATCTATCTATCTATCTATCTATCTATCTAACCAGAAAAAATTCACTGCAGCACTCAGCTACTACCAAAAATGCACACATGCTAATAAACGGTTTATATAAGGAAAAAATGTAAAAACTTATGTTTTTTAAAAAAACTCAATATTCTTATTTTTTTTTTCTGGGGTTCTTGGTACATATATTGGCCAATATCTGTTTGCTCATCAACCACGCCACGGTGACCCCAGGTCTGATGAGTCCTACGCTGGCATCCCTGTCCTCCTTGTCCTCCCTATCCCACTACTAAGTCTATCTATCTATCTATCTATCTATCTATCTATCTATCTATCTATCTATCTATCCATCCTTACAATTTTTCCAGCTGAGTAGATGCTATGCTCTGGTTCAGTTAGAATTAAAACTCAGTTGTCAGTTTTACTTGTATCTAAAAAAATCTTCCTGTGGTGGAATATACCTTGTGAGACATGATAGTATGTTTATATGAGCTGCATAGTGGATCTATGGGCATATTTATATATCTATCAATCAATTTGGGTGCGCTCTGCTCGATACATCCTAGTTCCCAATCTCTTGGCTTAAAGTATAACTACTTCCTGACTTGCGATTAAGCAACTGATAGGGATGGGCGAGTCTACTCGCTAGGACTCGTTACTCGGCGAGTAGTAAGGGACTCGCAGGACTCGGTACTCGGCGAGTTTCCCAGCGATTACTCGCACAGTAACGAGTCCAATGCAAGTCAATGGCAATCCTAGTTTTGTCAGAGTTTACTTTTTCTCACTCGCTAGACTCGCTATATCACATCGCTATGTAGCTTAAATCTCCCCAAATCGTTTAAACAATCGTACCGCTTCACGGATACCCGCTGTCAGCAGCGAGTCTGAGCGAGTCTGAGCGAGTCTACGAATCCGAGTCCTGTATACTGTATTCGGGACTCGCGAATACAGAATCTGTTATGTTCCGACAAAGCTTCCGAGACAGCCTAGCGTGTTAGGTCAGAAAACTTGTGAAGATGGACAAGCATGTTAGCCAATCATATTCAGTAATGCCACAGCCATGTTGGTTGTGGCAGGACTATGATTGGCTTCTGTCCATCGTGATGCCTATGTCATGTATGAGAGGCGAGGCTGTATATAAGCCTTACCACCACCATTTTGGGCACATTCCTGTGACGATCTGAGCTAGTGCAGGGTGAGGTAGATGCTGGAGCAGATCATAGGGAGTGTCAGTCAGTGTAGGGAAACTTCAAGATTCCTTATTTTTAACCCAAACAGCTATTCTGAGAGCTACCAGGAGGACAGAGGAGTACTGTGTAGAGGACTGTAGGCAGGCAGGCAGGGAGGAGCAGCCTTACAGTGCACACAGGACCGACCTCATAGCTTAGCTTACTCACTCAGCTGTCCCAATAGCTGAAGTCAGAGGCTTAGCTGAGGTACTATTTCTTATTTTTTTGCTCCTGATAGATTTTGGGTCATAATAACCTCTTCAGCTTTATTTTCTCTGTGGCAGACCAGTGCGTTGATGCTCTCCTACCTGCAAATAAGACAAACACATGCGAGCTTGGCCTCGGGCACAGCAGCAAAAAACTGTTGCGAGTGGGGTTTACAAAAACGGCAATGCAAGCGCTTTCCGAGACACATCTGCGATTTGTAAATCGCACATTACTCGCTATTACTCACTTCCCCATTCATTAACATTGGACTCGCTAGACTCGCAACGAGTAGCGAGTCCCAGGCTCGGACTCGCTAGAGTCAAGCGATTCCGAGTAATTTAGGACTCGCCCATCACTAGCAACTGACCATCTTTTCATACATTTTTAGTCTTTGGCATAAAGCAATCTGTATATGCCAACTGACTGCCTTGGAGAACCATATTTATTATACTCACTAATTCTATGATGCTAATCCTGTGGTTTGAAGTAAAAAAAGACTCTAAAGGCCACGTTACATGTAGCGATGTTCCAGCGATCCCACCAACTACCTGACCTGGCTGGGATCGCTGGAACATTGCTGTGTGGTTGCTGTTGAGCTGTCAAACAGGCAAATCTCCTGAGCGATCAGCAACCCATGTAACGACCTTGACATCGTGGAAAAGAATATAAATTATTCTTTTCCACGATGTCGAGGTCCTACTACTGTACTCTGATAGGCTGGGGTGAGCGCGAGAACGCTGGTAACCAGGATACACATCAGGTTACTAATAAAGCATGCTGTGCTTAGTGACCTGATGTGTACCCTGGTTACCAGGGAACACATCGGGTTAGAAGGGCATCACACACGCCGATGTATGCTGCCTAGCGGGAAACCGACGACCAAAAAATGGTCCTGGCCATTCCGCAGTGATCAGCGAGCTCATCGCTGGTCGCTGTGGCATGTCACACGCAGCGACTTCGCTAGCAAGGTCGCTGCAACGTCACAAAATCTGTGACGTTGCAGCGACATTGGTAGCGATGTCGCTGCGATTAACCCGGCCTTTAAGCAAAATGTCTTGCAATCCTGTTTTGCCTGTGTTCCACATTGGTTACCGGAATATCTCTTGCATCCAGCGGCTAGAACCGGTATTTTACAAAATTTATGTGAAGGCAAACAGCAATTCTCCCTTCTTCTGATAAACCCCTTAATATAAGTAGGGGAGAAACACATCGAGTGCATGGAGAAATTTTAATCCATCAATTGGAGTCCACCGAAAAATCAACAAACAACTATCTACTTCCTGAGTCTTATAGCTAAGAGAGGTGAACTAGACCGGAAGCGGTATAGACTCTGCATAAACTAGCTATGAAAGTATGGTCCGCAACTCAGCCTTGGTGCTCAGAAGAAAAAAATGTCTATGTGAAATGATAACTTCGGCACTCAATCGGAGATGAATATTGAAAATAAAGTTCTTTATTGAAAAAATTGTGATATTCTTATAACATGGATATATTCTGACGTTTCGGTCACTTTGACCTTGTTCACAGAGAAAGAATATCTATCATAAACCAAAAACAGAATAAATCAGTAATACATCATTTTACATGATTTTACATTCACATAAAACATTATAGTTTAGAACATCAGCTTCAAGAGAGGACAACACCATAGCTTGGTAATATCACATGTCAAATCTGTGTAAAAAAACTCATATTCTTTGTATATTTACTCATATACATATATGTGGATGTCTCTTTCTCATAGAAGTCTATGCAAAAACGGTTCATAGAAGTATATGCCAAACATGATAATAAAGATCTACAACCAAAGAAAATATACATGTTTACCTTGTGACAAATTTTTCATGAAGAAAACAATGACAGCTCTGCTACATTTTGTATCAGTCAACTGAAAATTGAGAGTATAGATTAATATTTTATCAATCTTATTTATCCAATATAAATAAATGATATATATCACACTACCTGTCTGGTATTTAAGGAGTGTATCACTAGGTGATATATAATCCCTAATGTAGGGATGATTATGGTATATCCTGAAAGATTGAAAGCCATAATTTATTTTTACATGTAATATATGTATATTAATAGTGGGCATCTCTAAAATAAAGCAATTAAACAAATGATATTACCTTTCAATAAGTATAAAAGGGTAAACTGAACGGGATTAATTCTCCCTTGTCTTGAGATGTGGACCTTATTACGGTCCCTATAAGCAAAAAATGAAAAATAAACAATATAGAGCAGCAAATAGACAATTGCTACATTTAATTCCATTGAAATGAGGTTGTGCCCTTAAAAATAGAGAATGTCCACATCCACTATGTAGACAGGATAAAGCTTCTCTCTGTTTAACAGTAATATACACTGTCCACCCAATGTTATCTTACATGTGCCCAAATGTATTACATTCTATGAGGCCGGGTCAATAAGTAGTCTAATCAGGTAATCACATAACAAATGAGGCATATACAAAGAAGAAGGGATCAGTACTATGTACTGTATACCTGGTGAGTGTTGCAGGATAGCGTGGACTCGCCGCGCGGGATTCAAGTGCGGCTCTCAGTGAGCCGCGCCATTAAGAGCCGGCGTGTGACGTCATTTCCGCTGACGAAATTCAGCGCCAATTGGGTGATAGGGAAACATATGAACCCATTTCACATAACCCTACATCTGACATTATGATCAAAATACGACTTCATATAGATAAATATAAGGCACTACATGTCCCGTTTTCTATGTGTTACCAAAAAATACACAAAAGTCTTGTCAACCCACCAGGTAGACCCATCGTGGCCTCCACAGAATCCCTCCTGTCACCCCTGGCGATAACCCTAGAAAAAATACTTACACCTATGGTTACTAAAACTAGGTCTTATCTACGTGATACTTCTGACTTCTTAGGTAAATTAAATACTGTGTCTAATATTAATAATTGTACCTTGGTCACATTAGACGTTAACTCACTGTACACCAGCATAGGACACACCCAGGGCTGGGAAGCTGTCAAACAATTCCTACTCAAAGATTCCTCATTAGAGCCATTGGAACAAACCTTTTGTCTAGATACTCTACAACTGATTTTACATAACAATTATTTCCTATTTCAGGATCAGTTTTACATTCAACGACAAGGTACGCGATGGGAAGTAACGTGGCACCTCCGTACGCTAATATTTTCATGGCAGAATTTGAAGAAAACCATATATATACACATTCGTTATTTTCTTCTCATGTCATAACATGGCATCGTTTTATTGATGACATATTCATGATATGGCGGGGCGACATAGAATCCCTGAATACATTTGTGACTGACCTGAATAGCGTATTACCTTCTCTTACATTTACATTAAGTTGGCATAAAAGTGAAATCAGTTTTTTAGATACGATGGTTTTGCTCTCACCTGAAGGTAAGGTCACCACTGACCTATATAGGAAACCCACTGATCGCAACAGTTTGTTGCACTATCAGAGTAACCACCCTCGTCACATTAAGACAGCGTTACCCCTGTCTCAATTTGATAGAGTAGATCGAATAGTTACTGAGGATTCTACCCGTAAAATGCGTCATGAGGAAATGTTTCAGAGATTTAAAGAAAGGGGATACCCGTCACAGGTTTTATCCAAAGATAGGGTACGAAAAGAGAGGCTGAATATACCTAGGGTGGCGTATGTACACACATACCATCCTTTCTCCCCCCTTCTTAACAAGAGCATCTTATCTCATTGGCATATTCTGAAAGAATCATACCCGAATATACAAGAATTTAACACTAATCCGATTCTTTGTAACAAACGTCCGCCCAACATTCGTGATGCATTGATTAGGGCAGATATAGGCTCTAAACAAAAGAAGGGAATCCAATCATTCCTTAGAACACCGCGTTTTGGCACCTTTCCCTGCCTCGGATGTGCCCAGTGCACTAACGTAGTGAAAGGTAGCTCTTTCACACACCCGCGTTCTGGTAAGAGATACCAGATAAAGAATTTCTACACTTGCGATAGCACATTCGTAGTGTATTTAATAAAATGTCCATGCGGTCTCGGATATGTTGGGGAGACCACCCAGCATGTCCGAGACCGCATCAGTCAACATAAGTCCACCATTCGTTGTGGCAAAACACTTTTGCCTATCCCAGCACATTATGTGTCTATGGGCCATAATGTGTCTCAACTAAAGTATCAAATAATAGATCATGTTCCACCTTCCAGAAGAGGTGGTGACAGGGTTAAACGGCTCTTAACCCTTGAAGCCAGGTGGATACATGAACTACAAACCCAATTTCCATTGGGTCTCAATAGGGAATATGATAGCCTTATTTAATTTTCAGTTTACCCTTTTATACTTATTGAAAGGTAATATCATTTGTTTAATTGCTTTATTTTAGAGATGCCCACTATTAATATATATATATTACATGTAAAAATAAATTATGGCTTTCAATCTTTCAGGATATACCATAATCATCCCTACATCAGGGATTATATAAAAAAAAATATATATAGATTTAATTAATCTGTACTGTAAATGCCATAAAGAAATAACAAAAACATAAAAACACCAGACTTGCCATTTTTGGTCACCACAAATCCAATCAACCAAAATGCAATATAAAGACATTAAAATATCATAACGATTGGAAAATTGTCATCACACTTTCAATTGTATCTGCATCACGGATGCTGATACAGTTGTAAGCTCTGGTGAGAGAGCGAGTGCTCCGCTCCCTCTTCCATCATTCTCCCACTGTATGGGCACTCTGATGTGTCAGCACAGCGGACATGCCTACATCACTACTGAGCACCTGCTGTACCGATATGTGCAGAACTGCAGAACGCTTGGCACTTCAGAGACCGGAGCAGTAAGTGACCAAGGAGAGGTGAGGATTAATTTTTAAATAATTGAGTTCACTTGTGGCCATTGTCCATAATACTATATAAATTACTATGGAGTATGTATTATAATACACTGTGTGCAGAATTATTAGGCAAATGAGAATTTTGATCACATGATACTTTTTATACATGTTGTCCTACTCCAAGCTGTATAGGCTTGAGAGCCAACTACCAATTAAGTAAATCAAGTGATGATGTGCATCTCTGTAATGAGGAGAGGTGTGGTGTAATGACATCAACACCCTATATAAGCTGTGCTTAATTATTAGGCAACTTCCTTTCCTTTGGCAAAATGGGTCAGAAGAGAGATTTGATAGGCTCTGAAAAGTCCAAAATTGTGAGATGTCTTGCAGAGTGATACAGCAATCTTGAAATTGCCAAACTTTTGAAGCGTGATCACCTCCCAATCAAGTGTTTCATGGCAAATAGCCAACAGGGTCACAAGAAGCGTGTTGGGCAAAAAAGGGTCAAAATAACTTGCCCATGAATTTAGAAAAATCAAGTGTGAAGCTGCCAAGATGCCATTTGCCACCAGTTTTGCAATATTTCAGAGCTGCAACGTTACTGGAATATCAAAAAGCACAAGGCGTGCTATACTCAGGGACATGGCCAAGGTAATGAAGGCTGAAAAACGACCACCTTTGAACAAGAAACATAAGATAAAATGTCAAGACTGAGCCAAGAAATATCTTAAGACTGATTTTTCAAAGGTTTTATGGACTGATGAAATGAGAGTGACTCTTGATGGGCCAAATGGATGGGTCACAGGCTGGATCAGTAAAGGGCAGAGAGCTCAACTCCGACTCAGATGCCAGCAAGGTGGAGGTGGGGTACTGGTATGGGCTGGTATCATCAAAGATGAACTTGTGGGACCTTTTCGGGTTGAGGATGGAGTGAAGCTCAACTCCCGGACCTACTGCCAGTTTCTGGAAGACAACTTCTTCAAGCAATGGTACAGGAAGAAGTCGGCATCGTTCAAGAAAAACATGATTTTCATGCTCCATCACATGCATCCAACTACTCCACAGCGTGGCTGGCCAGTAAAGGTCTAAAAGAAGAAAAGATAATGACATGGCCCCCTTGTTCACCTGATCTGAACCCCATAGAGAACCTGTGGTCCCTCCTAAAATGTGAAATCTACAGGGAGGGAAAACACCTCTCGGAACAGTGTCTGGGAGGCTGTGGTGGCTGCTGCACATAATGTTGATTGAAAACAGATCAAGCAATTGACAGAATGTATGGATGGAAGGCTGTTGAGTGTCATCATAAAGAAAGGTGGCTATATTGGTCACTAATTTTTGGGGATTTTGTTTTTGCATGTCAGAAATGTTTATTTCTAAATTTTGTGCTTTTATATTGGTTTATATGATGAAAATAAGCAAGTGAGTGGGAATATATTTGGTTTTTATTAAGTTGCCAAATAATTCTGTACAGTAATAGTTACCTGCACAAACAGATATCCTCCTAAGATAGCCAAATCTAAAAAAAAACCCACTCCGACTTCCAAAAATATTAAGCTTTGATATTTGAGTCTTTTGCATTGATTGAGGACATAGTTGTTGATCAATAATAAAAATAATCCTCTACAATACAACTTGCCTAATAATTCTGCACACAGTGTATATGGAGGTCTATGGGGGGTGCATTATAATATATAGAGAACTATGGTAGGTGCATGATACTATATGGATGACTATGGGGTGTGCATTATTATATATGCAGGACTATGGGATGTGCATGATAATATATGGAGAACTATGAGGGGTGCATTATACTATATAGAGGACTATGGGGGTGCATAATACCATATGGAGAGAGCTATGTGGGGCCTATTATACTATATGGAAGGCTATTTGGTGGCCATTATAATATTTTGAGAGCAATGAGGGAACTTTCATACCTTTATGAAGGGATATTTTAATTTTTATATATTTATTAATTTATTCGCAATTAGAACTTTTCCTAAGGGGCCCCATTATTTCTATGTACATGCTGATCAGAGATACTGCAGTGTGTCAGTATAATTCATCATTTCTAATTTGATGAAAATATATGTATTTCTTCCTGTCATTACAGAAGAAGAAAAATCTTTTACGACTTTACACAATCTTTTAGCTCTTTGTACACAAGTGATTGCCAAATTCCAGTTATAGAAAAAAACTCCAAAGTCTTTCACATGTTTCAGCGCTAGCTGTAAAAAATCAGTTGGATTTCTGAATTGTGAGTAGTTCCTGGCATAGATTTAGTGAGTGATCAAAGAATTTAGTAATAGAAACTGATATTTGGCACCTCCCAGGCATATATTCCAGATGGAAAAATAGTCCAGTTCCACCTGATAACATGAGAGAGTACTGACAGTTCACTCACCTCCCTGGAAGCAGCAGGATAGCTCCAAGAACTCCAAACTTTGAACCAAAGTGACTAGATGGATTCTCCTAAAAAGAAGGAAATCCTACATAATATGTGCTTCTGCTTCAGCTCCCATTATATTAGGAGACAATACCATCTGAATGGAACCTGAAGATGCATAATAATAAACATTTTCACTATTATGTGGGAATGTCTGTAAAAACTTAGGTCAGGTGATAATATATACAATTTTCCAGTAGATACGAGGCTTATATGTGGATAGAAACAAAAGTTAAGCTTAAATGCTAAAGGGAAAGTTAACATCTGATGCGCCCCAGGGCCGTAGGGTACTCGGAATCGGGCTTTGATACTTCTGGGGGAGTCACAGGGGTCGAGACCTGGCTCCGTGACCCTGGGGTCAACTTAAAAGTTCAGGGGTAGTGTTTTAGGGATGGTTGTCGTGACGCCATTGATAGTGTTTGGCTTTGGGGCCGATGCTGCGGTGCGGGACCTCTGGGGATAAGGAGATTGCAGCTACGGTGGTAACGCTCCACATGGGTAGAGCAGTTCCCCAGGGCAACCTGGGTAGTCTATGGCAATAATAGGACTGAGGGCGCGGAATAACCAACAGACACACAGTTCATCGTCTCCTTTACCTTTACTAGTAATAGCAGGTTTAGTCCAGGGTGCCGTACAGAAGAGATGTTGGGAATCTGGGTGGCCTGGAAGCAAGTTGGGGTTCTCCTCACCCAGTGAGTTCTGAGGCCTCCTTGCTGCGCTACTCCTTGCTGGTCCTGGCTGCCTGTAGCTGAGCTGCGACCCTCTCTTCCTGCTCCTAAGTCTTTCACCCGTATGGCAGTCAGCTTGAGCCCTTCCCGGGCACCACTTCTCTGGCAACTGGCCCTGAGCTCTCTGATGCTGCTGTGCCTCCAAGTGCTTTGCTGTGGCCGGGAGGCTTGGAATCTCCCGTCCTCTGGTTTTGGCTGCTGGGCCTGTAGTACCTTCACAGCAACAGACTCCAGTGTCCGCTTCTGGCGCTCTGCAATGGGGTGAGCCTGATAACTGGCTCCATTCCCCAGGCAGGCTTCTCTCCTTCCTCAGACCCTCTCCTACGGGTCCCTCATGCTTGCTGTTCCTTCTTTCTACGCTACCTTGAAAAAGCTGCTCCAGTCCACAGGTCGTCTTCACAGTCCTCCTGGGAACTGAACTAACTAACCCTGCCCCAGGCCAGAATTTATAAGGGAGCTCCCCTGAACTCTGCTTTCAGAGCTCCCCCTTCTGGTCTGGAGAGAGGACAATGTTGCATGCTGTGGGCTTACCTGGTGTGGATACCCCTTCTTGCTTCCAAGTATGACATCACACCCCCGAGGGATGCAATGCCATTGTGGCAACCAAACTCTGGGGTGCCACACTTCACTAATCATATTCTAAGAGTGGAGAAAGGGTCAGGCATTGATTTACTTTGGAACTAGAAGAAATCCTTTCTTCCTTCCTTCCTTATTCCCTACCTACCCCAGAGCTGCATCATCATGGGCCCAAACCTGCACTACACTTTTTAGGGACAAGTAGCTTTAAGCAGCTAATTAGGCTAACATTACCAGTCATATCTCAAGGCTCCTTGGTATGTCACCCTTATTAGGGTAGCTTCCTTCAAAGGTAGCACTATTTTTTTTCCTTTATTGAGAGAGTTAATTTGCAATAACACCGTGTACACCTCAGCTCATCAATAATTAATTATATAAGCCTTCGAATCCCACACAAAATTTCGTTTTTTTGTTGCTCATGATTCAATGTTGTAGGGTAAGGTGATTTTACACATGGTAGCGTTATTGCACCCAATTTGCTACTGTTACATTATTCTAAATAAGCAGTTGTATGAAATGGCTTGCCAACATAGCCTATTTTAGATCAATGAAACTGATTTTCATTAGCAGACGTATTTTCACAAATCTGCATCTGTAAATATGCTTATGGTTGATTTCACAATAAGGGTTCGTGCACACTTCGTGAAACTCTCAGAGTGTACTGTGCGAAACATCGCATTGCTCGTGAATACATGTCCAGAGCACATTTCGAGTTATGATACGTTTTTTTCCCCTTCCAATTCTCGACTTGCGAGTCAATCGCAACATATTAATATTCTATCGAGTCACCGACGAAAGTGACTCAACCAATGCAAGTCTATGGGTCCGAGAAAAAAAAACGGATGGCACTCGGACCGCACTCGCACCATCCGAGTCTGATGCGAGTTTTAATTGATACTTTACCATTCTGTAGCTCAGACAGTTGTACAAAATGTTCCTGTAAATGATTATACAGTAAATAGCTGCTTGAGGATTGCACTCGGACAGATCTCGCAAGCCACACTGACCAAAACATGACACTCGTTCAACTCTCGAATCCATAAATCGGACAGTTTTTCCACTCGGATGTGTGTCCATACCCTAAGGCTGCTTTCACATTGCGATTTTTTCCTGTCCATGGGGATCCTACTTTTTTGAAGGACCCCACGGACAGGAAAAGACGGCATCGGATGTGGCCTCGGATGCCATTTCTGTGTCCAGGCCTGTGATTTTCATGGATCCGGAAAAGCCCAAGCCTGCAAAGCGCATGCAAGCGGGGCACTTTCACTCCGCAATGTATATACATGCACTGTGGGAGTGAAGCAAAGGGTTAAAAATAGAAATAAAAACACTCTCACCTCCCCAGCGTGTGTCCCGTGATGCACACATGACTGCATCAGCTGAGTGGTTTAAATATCCCGCCCGCCGATCGGTTTTGGCGCGTGGGCGAATTAAACCGCTCAGCTGATGCGGTCATGTGACCGATCAGCTGATCAGGTAGCCCCACCCCACCAGGTCCTTAAACCCGGGAGGTAGAAGCGCGCATCGCGGGACACATGCCGGAGAGGTGAGGAGACTATTTTTTTTTATTTTTAACAATTCGTTTAGTTACTTTCACTTCCGCAATGCATATATATACTTTGCGGAAGTGAAATTACAGGGGAACAGAGCAGTTTTAGTGTCCTGAGCATGCTCAGGACACTAAAATCGGGTCTGCGAAATGATCTGATGTTTTCCCGGACCCGTGCTCCATAGGCCCCTATGTTAATTGCCACGGATCATGTCTGATCCGATTGTGTCCGATTTGGTCCACTGTGTCCAAAATCAGAGCAGTCTCCAATTTGTACAGCATAATCGACAGATCGGATCTGTGACAAATCAGATGCCATTAAGGGCAAATCCGTGCAGATCCATTGCCCATAGGCACACGTGGGACCAAATCTGATACATCCGTTTTACAAAGGACACTCATGGATGGGCAAAAATCGCAATGTGAAAGCAGCTTAAGAGATTTTAGGAAAAATGCCCCTGCAATTCATGTTGTAGATTTTCTCCTGTTACACTTCTCAATTTCAATTTGCTTCTGGCTTTGGTTACAAAAAGGCAGAAAAACTGTAAGGGCTCATTCAGATGTCATTTTTTTTCATGTTAGTGCAATCCATGTTTTTACAGTTAGCCGTCGTATTTATGGTAGTCTATGCCAGGGGCCCCCAACCTGTAGCTTGGGAGCTACATGTGGTTCACTGGCCTGTGATTGTAGCTCATGACTGTCTTCCAGTGACTTTTATGAGTAGCCCCACACAGAATAGCAGATCTGGATGGGGGTAAGGTAGGAACCCTGGATCTTGGTATAATGCCCCGGTGTGATGTCTGTAGAAAGCTTTGGCGTACATTATACCGGTAATGGAGGTTCTGGGTGTCACTACTGTGAGGGGAGGCGGGAGCTGGATGTAGCTCTCAACTATCTTTCAGAGCTGGGTGAGGCCCTCAAGGTCAGACATTTTGAGGACATTGGGTGTATGTGGTAGTAATTTTTCCTCTGACCCAATGGTCTGCAGAAAAGCATGTAGATTTGTCCAATATTGATCCCATTGTTGGCTCAGACTTGCAATTGGTAGTTTGTTGGACAATGAAAATATAAAACAGCACTCGGATGCCATCCATGTACTGGCTGCTTTTCAAGAAGTTTGAAAGCAGAAGCTTTAGAATCTTTCATCTTTTTTTATCTGTAGAAAACTAAAGGAGGGGTCAGAGCTGGAGGAGTTAGGCTGGGTTCAGATTTGCATTCGGCACTGCAGCGTATGCTGCATATACCCATACTCAGTGCCGAACGCAAACACTTTCATGTGAACGCTGTGTTCACATGAAATGTCACTGTGACTCTGCCCAGTCACCCAATCAGCGGCGGAGGCCAGGAGGCGGAGATCTCTTCCTCCCCGCTGCCGCTACCGCTGGTTTAAAATAGCCGGCGGGAAAGCCAGCGGTGAAAACCCTTCACCGCTGACTTTCCCGCCCTGCTAATTCAAATGATCAGTTGATTCAGCAGCATCAGCTGTTCATTTAAATTAGCGTGCGGGAAAGCCGACTTCAGCGGCAGTGGCAGTGGTGGCTGAAGGGAGGAAGAAAGAAGAAGAAGAAAAAGTGGAAAGAAGAAGAGGATAGAAGTAGAAGAAAGAAGAGGAAAGAAGAAGAAGAAAGAAGAGGAAAGAAGAAGAAAACGACAGCAAAGCATGCACCTGCAGATGACCTTAGGGGAGGTCATCTTCCGCTGCGTCTGTGCGGTTGCCAGCAGATGGCAATGCGCACAGATGCACTTCCATTCATTCTCTGTGTCCAGCTGTCTGCTTGCGCATAAAGCAAGCACACAGCTACGCAAAAAAATGCAACATTTTGCGTTCGGCATGCGCATAAAGTATGCGCAACTGAACTCAAGCGCAGCTGAGCGCAGGGGCACACAGGCACTATGTGTTCCTATGTTAAACATAGGAGTGCATAGTGACTGCGTCTAGCTGAGCTCAGATACGCTGCGTTCACAGCGCAAATCATGCGCAAATGTGAACCCAGCCTTAATCAGAGGCCCACATCACATTAGTTGGGCCATGAAGGGAATGTAAGTGAGAGGTTAGCAGGAGAGCAAAAGATGAAGGGGATGGGTGAGGGAAGAGAGTACATATATATATGCAGTAAAGTGCAAGGAAAGGAGACATTCTGGGGAACATCATAGTGAAAATTCCCATTTACCTCCCAATTTGGTGGCAAGGGAATAGTGTAGTGCGGCATTAATTCATATGGATGGGTCCCTCATGAATTGAATTTAAAATGGTTGATCTGGCACTTATTGGGGCTCTGGACGGGGTGAACCCTAGGAGCCGGTGATAGTGTTTCTTTTTTCTACTATTAGTGGAGTGTTGCCCTCAAGCTGGGAGTTATGGCTGAGGATAAAAGAGTTATGGTTATTATAAAGTCATTTGGTTACAGGTGCCAGCTCAGGTAGCTTCAAGGACCTCACCTTCTAAAATTGTTCTGTGGTTGTTTAAGTTTATGTTGTTGCTATGTTATGTTATTCACTAATATAGCGCTATTAATTCCATAACGCTTTACATACATCAGCAATACTGTCCCCATTCAGGCTCACAATATAAGAATATATCAGTATATCTTTGTTTGAAGTATGAGTGGAAACCAGAGTGCCTGGAGGAAACCCACACAAACACAGGGACAACATAAAAACTCCCTGAAGATATTGTTCTTGGTGGGAATTGAACCCAGGACCCCAGCTCTGCAGGTGAAACGTCAGGCGTGCCCTCCCATTTTAGTGGTAAGGAGATGGGTGCGAGTGACATTAATGGTTACTGTATATACTCGTGTATAAGACGACCCGTGTATAAGCCGACCGCCCTACTTTTGCCCCCAAAATCAGGGAAAACCTATTGACTTGTGTATAAGCCGAGGGTGGACCCCAGCACAGGTATACAGCCCCAGAAGTGTGGTATACAGGCCCCCCCAGTGGTATAAAGGCCTCCCTAGTGGTAGTATACAGCCCCCAGCAGTGTGGTATACAGCAGCCTCCCCAGTGGTATATACAGGCTCCAGCAGTGTTACAGCAGCCTCCCCAGTGGTATATACAGCAGCAGCCCCAGTGGTAGTATACAGCAGCCCCAGTGGTAGTATACAGCAGCCCCAGTGGTAGAATACAGCAGCCCCAGTGGTATATACAGCAGCCCCAGTGGTAGTATACAGCAGCCCCAGAGGTATAAACAGCCCCAGTTGTAGTATACAGCAGCCCCAGAGGTATAAACAGCCCCAGTGGTAGTATACAGCAGCCCCAGAGGTATATACAGCCCCAGTGGTAGTATACAGCCACCCGCCCACCCCCCCCATCAGTATACAGGCCCTCCATCAGTATCCAGGGCCCCCCCTTGCTCCGAAAAACCTGCAAAGTGAAATCATTATACTTATCACTGTCCTGTAGCCGCCGTCCCCGCCGCTGCCATCGCGCTCCTCCGTCTTCATCCAGCGTCTTCCGGCTTCCTGTGGTTGGCGCAGGCAATGACATCATTGCCTGCGCCGACCACAGGAAGCCGGAAGAAGACAGATGAAACCGGGAGCGCGATGGCAGCGGCGGGGATGGCGGCGACAGGACAGTGATAAGTATAATGATTTTACTTTGCAGGTTTTGCGGAGCAAGGGGGGGGGCCCTGGATACTGATGGGGGGGCCTGTATACTGATGGGGGTGGCGGGCGGGCGGCTGTATACTACCACTAGGGCTGCATATGACTCGCGTATAAGCCGAGGGGGGGACTTTTCAGCCCAATTTTTGGGCTGAAAAACTCAGCTTATACGCGAGTATATACGGTATATATTTAAAAAACAGGGGAAAAGGGGTTTTGGGAGGTGTAAGAGATTTTGATTAAAGATAGTTTAATAATAATAATAATCTTTATTTACATAGCGCCAACATGTTCTGCAGCGCTTCACAATTTAAAGTTCATGTTTCAACAATCGTAAGAAACAGTTATTAGAAAATACAATACAATGCAAAAAAAATACAATTTAGTACAAAGCATAATGCAATACAATAATTAGAGCAAAATAATGACAACCCTGAGAGCTTACAATCTAACAATAAGGTGGAGGTGACACAAAGTATAGTTACTTATTTACAATGATTGTACAGCCAACTTGAGTAGATGGGGAACAGTTAGGGGCAGTATAAGTGTCCATTAACCATTATTTGTGATGCATGTGAGACTGGTGGAGCAGATAGGCTATGTCTAGATGACTGACTAGGGATCATGATAGGCCACCCTAAAAAGATGTGTTGTTAGGGATCGCCTGAAACTATGTAAGTCGTGGATACACCTAATTTCTTGGGGTAGAGCATTCCAGAGAATTGGTGCAGCTCGGGAGAAGTCTTGGAGCCAGGAGTGGGAAGTTCGGATTAATGCAGAAGTTAGTCTAAAGTCACTTCCACAGCGAAGAAAACGGGTGGGTTAATAGACAGAGATCAGGGAGGAGATGCAGGGAGGTGATGCACTGTGAAGAACTTAGTGGGTGAGAACAAGCAGTTTGAATTGTATCCTATAGTGTATGGGCAGCCAATGCAATGACTGGCATAGAGCAGAAGCGTCCGAGTAACTGTTAGCTAGATAGGTGATCCTGCCTACTGCGGGGGAGGCCAATTAAAAGAGAATTAGAATAGTCAAGGCAGGAGTGACTCAGGGCCACAGTGAGGGTTTTTGTGGTTTCCAGGTGAGAAAGGGGCGAATTCTAGAGATGTTCTTCAGGCGCATGCGGCAAGAATGGGTGAGAGACTGTATATGTGGGGTGAAGGAAAGATCAGAGTCAAACATAACACCCAGACAGCGAGCCTGCTGACTTGGCAATATTGTGGTGCCACACACTGAGAGAGATATCATAGTTAGGGAGGTTAGTGGATGGCGGGAGCAGAAGAAGTTCAGTTTTGGAAAGGTTGAGTTTCAGATAGAGAGCGGACATGATATTGGAAACTGCGGTTAGACAGTCATTGGTGTTCTTTATTAGAGCAGGTGTAAAGTCAGGGGAAGAAGCGTATAGTTGTTTGTCATCAGCATAAAGATGGTACTGAAAGCCAAATCTGCTGATGGTGTGTCCAACGGGAATGTGCAGAGAGAGAAGAGAAGAGGTCCAAGGACTGAATCCTGAGGGACCCCAATAGTGAGAGGAAGAGGGGAGGAAGTGGAGCCAACGAATGATAAACTGAAAGAATGGTCATAAATATAGGAAAGGAACCAGGAGAGAGCTGTGTCCTTGATGCCGATGGAGTGCAGCATGGAGAGTAGGAGATGGTGGTCAACAGTGTCAAAGGCTGCAGAGAGATCAAGAAGAATAAGGTTGGGAGTTGTTTACCTGAATTTAAGTCGCAGTGGTATGGCGATGGGGTGGGGGTCTTGAGGTTGGTAAAAAGTTTGGTGTGGGGATGAATTCATATGGATGGTTCCCTCATGGATGTAATTTAACTTGTTAACGACGGCCTTACATCTACAGACGTCGGAAAAAAAGGATACTTATGCCTAGCCGACGTCTGTAGACATAAGCCAGAAATAAGCCCTGGTGCGCCATCCCTGGACCTAAAATCTCCGGGGTTTCAGCTACTGGGGGTTGCTGAGACCCTAGAGATTAGGAATTGGCTGGTATTTTACCGGCACCAGTAATGTGATGACCGGTAAGCACCGTTTACCGATCATCCCATTACAAAAAGTGACATTGCCGGTAAAAAGTACTTTCACTTTCATCTGACATGAAAACACATGTCGGATCAAAGTAAAGCATTAACCCTAACTGCCCCAAAACCCCGGGTACCGGGGATCATCCCCCCCAATTCCATCCCTCCCCCGGACCATCTCAAAACCCGCCGCCTCTGCTGCATCTCCATGCGATCTGACAGGTCAGATTGCATATAGATGCCATCCCTGCGGGTCCCCTCAGTGGCCCCCCAATGTCACTCCCCTCTACCCCTCCTCCCTGATCCCCTCCTTAGTTATCTCCACTCCCCCTCCTCCCTGCTCCATGCTCCCAGTGCCTCCTCCATAACTCCATCCGATCTGAGCAAATATCAGATCGGATGGAGTTTTCCTAAACCCCCCGGTCCTCACCCCTCTGGGCAAACACCCCCTACCACCCTGCCCCCTTGCTTCTCATACTCACCTGCCTCTGGTGCCGGCTGTCCTCCCTGCATCTTCTCTCTGCCTCTGTCCCGGCGCCTCTGCTCTGTGTGCGTGCATCGGGACAGAGGCTGAGTTAACCCCTGAATGATCACCATCCCTGTGTGGTCACTCAGGGGTTAACTGCAGATCAGTTAACCCCTGAATGACCACACAGGGATGAAGATCTGCAGTTTACCCCTGTGTGGTCACTCAGGGGTTAACTGCAGATCATCATCCCTGTGTGGTCACTCAGGGTTTAACTGCAAATCATCATCCCTGTGTGGTCACTCAGGGGTTATCTGCAGATCACCCCTGTGTTGTCACACATGGGGTAACTGCAGATCATGCTGAATGAGAATCTTTGCAGGACCTCCCACTGGACTACGTTAGACCTTCCCACTGGACTATGTCGGACATCACAGTAATAAAGATGGGGTCTAAATATGTGTTTGTGGTTTTTTTTTTCCAATAAAAATATTTTTCTCTGTGTTGTGTCTTCTTTACAATTTACTAGAGATTCCTAATGGCCCAGTCTAATATTGGCTAGACGTCATGAATCTCGGGCTTAGTGCCTGCTGCCAAAAAGCTGGCATTAACCCCTTATTACCCAGTATGCCACTGCTACATGGCAGCTGGAAGAGTTGGATATAGCGCCAGAAAATGACACTTCTATGAATGCGCCATTTTCTGGGATAGCTGCAGGCTGCAATTTGCAGCAGGTGGGGGGGGGGCAGAAAGCTTGGGCTTTACCTCCGCTGAGGATTCCAGCCCCCAGCTCCCTAGTTGTACCTGGCAGGCCCAAAAATGTGGCGAATCCCACGCCATTTATTTTTTCATTATTTCATGAAATAATTAAAAAAAAAAAAAAGGGCTTCCCTATATTTTTGGTTTTTAGCCAGGTAAAACAAGGCAGAAGGGGTTGGTGGCAGCCCGTAGCTGCCTGCTACCTGGCTGTACCAAAAATATGGCGAAGCCCTTTTTTTAAAAAAATATAATAAAGAAATAATAAAAAAAATGCAGGAGAGGAGACGACCAGGACATGGTGTCTCCGGATCTTGTGCACATGCCCTAAATGTGAGAAATTGTGTGAAAAAAGAAAATGTTCAATATGACGTTATCAAACTCTGTGAAGTAGCTGTAGGTTACAAATGCTCACTATACCCCTAGATATAATCCTTGAGGCATCTAGTTATCAAAATGGGGTCACTTATAGGGGAGCTCCAAAGTTTAAGCACACAGGGGCTCTCCATACACGGACATGGTGTCCGCTAACAATTGGAGCTAATTTTCCATTCAAATTGTTAGCGGACACCATGTCACAAATGGAAAGCCTCTGTGTGCCTAACATTGGAGCTCCCCCACAAGTGACCTTATTTTGGAAACTAGACCCCCCAACAAATTTATCTAGATGCATAGTGAGCTCTTTGAACCCTCAGGTGATTCACAAATTGATCTGTAAAAATGAAAAAATACTTTTTTTCACAAAAATGTTCTTTTGGGCTCAATTTTTTCATTTTCACATGAGCAATAGGATAAAATGCATCCTAAATTTTGTTGGGCAATTTCTCCTGAGTACACCAATACCTGATATGCATTCATAAACCACTGTTTGGGCGCACGGCAGGGCTCAAAAGGTAAGGAGCGCCATTTGACTTTTTGAATGGAAAATTAGCTACAAAAGTCAAATTGCGCTCCTTCCCTTCTGAGCCCTGCCGTGCAGCCAAACAGTGGTTTATGACCACATATGAGGTATCTGTGTACTCAGGATAAATTGCCCAACAAATTTTAGGATGCATTTTATCCTGTTGCCCATGTGAAAATGAAAAATTGAGGCTAAAAGAACAATTTAGTTGGAAAAATTAAAATGTAATTTTGTTTCCACTTTGTTTTAGTTCCTGTGAAGCACCTGAAGGGTTAATAATCTTCTAGAATGTAGTTTTGAGTAGCTTTAGGGGTGCAGTTTTTGAAATGGTGTCACTCTTGGGTGTTTTCTGTCATGTACACCCCTCAAAGTGTCTTCAAATGTGATGTGGTCACTAAAAAAATGGTTTTGTAAATTTTGCTGGAAAAATGAGAAATTGCTGATGAACTTTGAACCCTTATAACTTCCTAACCTCAAAATGTTTTTTTTCCAAAATTGTGCTGATGTAAAGTAGACATGTGGGAAATGTTATTTATTAACTATTTTGTGTCACATAACTCTCTGGTTTAACAGAATAAAAATTCAAAATTTGAAAATTGCCAAATTTTCAAAATTTTTGCCAAATTTTTATTTTTTCACAAATAAATGCAAAAATTATCGACCTAAATTTACTACTAACATGAAGCCCAATATGTCACGAAAAAACAATCTCAGAATCGCTAGGATCCGTTCCAGAGTTATTACCTCATAAAGGGACACTGGTCAGAATTACAAAAAATGGTCTGGTCATTAAGGTGGAAATTGGCTCCGTCACAACATTGCATGCAATTTCACTTGCAACTTACTGGTTGCAGTGAAATCATGGACACATTGTTCCATTTTGTTGCTGTGTACAAATGTAACAATGTGTCCATGATTTCACAGCAACCAGTAAGTTGCAAGTGAAATTGCATGCAATGTTGCGACGTGTAACGGTACCCTAATGGCCACTTTATGGCCACTTTACACGTCCCAACATCGTTTCAATATTGTATACAACGGCATGGGAGCGCGCACTTTTTTGGCTGAAATCCAAGATCGCATAGGAGATGTCACACAGGGAGATAACAGCAGGCAACACAACTGCGATGTCTACGCCCCCTTGTACCCGTGAACCAGGGAACGACCATTTAACATGGGAGTGAATAGGGGATGTTGCTCTCCAAGTCGGTGTTGGGCTGTCACACAGCACGATCCTGCCAGATCGTCCATCCAATATCGGGCAGTTGGAGAGCCTGCACAATTCTTCCCCGATATCGTTTTTACATCGTTCTTGCATCGAATTGCACATTTACACCATACAACGCACGAATGATATCGACGCCAACGCACGAACCACGTGACTTTTTATCGAAGTTGGACAACGATATCGGTACGTGTAAAGTGGCTATTACACGTCCCGATATCGTCGTCCAACTTCGATAAAAGTCACGTGGTTCGTGCGTTGGCGCCGATATCGTTTATGCGTTGTATGGTGTAAATGTGCAATTTGATGCAAGAACAATGTAAAAACGATATTGGGGAAGAATTGTGCAGGCTCTCCAACTGCCCGATATTGGATGGACGATCTGGCAGGATCGTGCTGTGTGACAGCCCAACACTGACTTGTAGAGCAACTTCCCCTATTCACTCCCATGTTAAATGGTCGTTCCCTGGTTCGCAGGTGCAAGGGGGCGTACACATCGCAGTTGTGTTGCCTGCCGATATCTCCCTGTGTGACATCTCCTATGCGATCTTGGATTTCAGCCAAAAAGATGCGCGCTCCCGTGCCGTTGTATACAATATCGAAACGATGTTGGGACGTGTAAAGTGGCCATTAGGGGTTAAAATGGATGATCTGGCACTCATTGGGGCAAGACAAGGGTGAAGCCTGGGAATTGGTGATAGTGTTTCTCCATCAAGGGTAAAACAAGCTATGGTTATTTAAAGTCATTTGGTTACACGTTCCAGATCTGGTAGCGTCAAGGACGTCATCCAATTATTCTGTGATTATTTATTATTGTTTTATTAATTATATGTTAATAAGTGGCTGCTGCAGCTAAACTTATCCAAATAAAAATTTTCATGTGGTTAGTATAGGTTAGGTTGGGGGAGCAGATTAAGGTGGTGGATTAGAAGAAAAAAAGATGAATTGGGCTACACTTTGTCATGAAATTCAACTGTTACCAGTCCTTTAGTGTTGAGTGCGGAAAAATGTCATCGCAATACAAGAAACGTCTCATTGTACACGTTGCTGAAAATTTCCACATGGAACTGACCTGCAATGCAGATTTTAAAATCCGCAGTATGTCAATTCTTATAATAATATAACAATATTGATTCATTTATATAGCGCTATCAATTTATTAATTCCATAGCGCTAATTCTTTGTGCAGAGTGAGTGCAGATTTCACACTTTACAATGAAAACAGTGAAGTCTAAGGCTGGCTTCAGACTGCGGCAGCGTCCGGTCCGGGGCTGTCAGAAGTGACAGCCTGGACCGGAGTTTTCCTCCATAGAATCCTGTCGGGCTGCACGGAGCTGGATCCCGGCGGGTGGTAATTAGCTGCTATCCGGCTGCTGTGTCGCCGGATGAATCGTGCAGAAGTGGGGATTTTCTGCCGATTCCAAAACCGGTGCATGCAACGTTTTTGGAATCGGCAGAAAATCCCCACTTCTGCACGATTCATCCGGCGACACAGCAGCCGGATAGCAGCTAATTACCACCCGCCGGGATCCAGCTCCGTGCAGCCCGACAGGATTCTATGGAGGAAAACTCCGGTCCAGGCTGTCACTTCTGACAGCCCGGACCGGACGCTGCCGCAGTCTGAAGGCAGCCTAAAGCAAATCTTCTACAAATATGCAATAAGAGACAATTTTGCTCTAGATAAGTGGCAGATATTCCACCGACGTGCTTCCGACAACAATATAAACTGTATGAGAGGAGGGGGGATGAAGAATTATTTGTACAAAACCCTCACGATAATTGCATCTTGTAATTATTAATAAACAGTTGCCCATTAACTTCCTATATCTTCAGTTGTCGCTTATTATGTGCTATTTATTTGCCAGTGTAAAAGGACACTTATATTTACCAACTCGTCCTATTTTGAGCCCGTAATAGATATTTCTAGTATAAATTAGTTTACAAAATCTTTTTTGCACCAGTTACATATTTGCTTCGTGGTGTCTATGTCCAATATTTGCACAGGCGCTAAGTATTTGAACACATGAGCAGGCTTGTCTTCCAACTGGCAACACAGAAGCTACATATGAAATACCACATTTCTGGAAAACAAATCAGAATTATTTGGGAGAAAACATGTTGTTTCAGTTCAGCTTTGATTCCTTAGACTTCTGCACTGTTAATACCGTGTAGCAATAGTTTTCCACATATGTGTCAGTACTTGTTAAGCAAGCTGCAGCTGCTGGAATCAAAGGCAGAGTAGAAGCTCCCAGCCTAGCCATGGAGCATGGAGTGTGAAACACAAACAAGCTGGTACATACATTGTGCTCACCCCCTTCGGTGCAGAAGACGTAGCACAGCAGTGCACCTCTGAACACAAAGACAAAGGACGTGTTAAAACAGTTCTGCCAATATTTCATTTTGTGGGTGGAATTGTGTTATTTGTGTAGCCCTATACCCCCCGGGAATTGCAGAATGTGCTATGGTTAACATTAACATGGTGCTTATGTAATTGAAGGTGGAGCCATCACCTGTGGATAGAGATGAGCACATCTCAATTTAATTTGCCAAGTAAGGTGCAGAAGCAATGCCAACATTTGCTATTTTTTAAATTATTGTATTCGGTTGGGGTACAACAAACACCAGAGTCATTTTCAGCACTAAGCATTTTGACAACCATGACGGCAAAATAAATTTTGTACATGTAGACGGCTTTTACGTTCCACTCTCACATTTTAAGGTATTTTATACTGGTAAACACCTTGAGCTTGGATACTGAAAAATGAAAAGAAAATTGGGCATAGTAAAAGGATGGGAGGGTAGTAGTAGAGGATTAAGTAAATCACAAGCTTTGGCATGTTCCTCACTTTGATCCCCCTACTACCCCACTACACTGTCATGTTAATAGGCAATACTAAATTTCTGAGCTGGCATCAGCAACTCCGTGTAATCACTGTCAAAACTACTAGTATCCAGTCATTGCTGAAGGTATCGGTATATGTTTTAGGACACATATTGACTGGGGATATGATAACATCAAGTTGTCAATTAAACTTTAGTTACTTACATAGTTATTATAAAACAGAAGAACTTACTGAGACAACAGGTCGATATGTTGGATGAAAAGGGATTTTGGACCGCGCTCCCGCAATAAATAATCCATGGATCCAATAGGGTTGGAATTCATACAGTGGTTTTATTTCTACGTGTTTCAAGATATAAACCCCTTCATCAGTATTACACACAATATGATATCATCCTAGACATCCTATTGTGTGCTATCCTGATGAAAGGGTTTATACCTTGAAACGCGTAGAAATAAAACCACTGTATGAATTTCAACCCTATTAGATCCGTGGATTATTTATTGCGGGAGTCTCTTTTTATCCAACATATCAACCCTAATCAAAAGCACGAGGGAGGACTGCTGCAGACTGTAGATAGCTTGACATCTTAAGTTTGTGCCATTTCACTATTTTTCCTTACTTCTTGTCTGACAAATATACACTTTTGTGCACTCCTTTCTTTTCAGAGATTTATCCCTGATACAACAT
>JARQOC010000005.1:476222612-476379869 GCA_033576535.1 Allobates femoralis
TAAGACTGGAACAGGGAGGGTACAAGGTTCCACTACGGAACTTACCATGGATAGTGACAAGAGACAAAGAGAAGATAGGGTCGGGAAGTCCTGGAGTGGTGGCTAAGGAGATCATGAAAACATGGGATGCAGTGAAACGAAGGAGGGGTCTAATGGGCATGGGTAATCCTCTGTCTCCCATATTCGGTAACCCTGATTTCCCTCCGGGTCTTCAACGTGAGGGCTTCCTGGGATGGCGGAGGATTTCAGAACCTAGGTTGTATCAACTGAGTTCGAGGAGGGGCCTACCTTCCCTCGCTGAATTACAGGATAGATCTCCTGTACTGCCTCTGTCTTGGCTGGAATATGAACAGTTGAAATCATTTTATTGCCGAGCTGGGGGGGGATTGGGTACTCCTCCTCCCTTAACTCAATTCGAGAAGGTATTTATCCGGGAGTCTCCGCCATCGCACCAGATCTCCCTTATCTACCAAATGCTGAGGGAAGGGGAAACAATGTTGGTCCCCGCCTATATGAGAGCTTGGGAGACCGAAATGGATTGTATTTTCGATGCGGAGGACATTGTAGCAGCCTTTCTATACACACACAAGATGTCCCCGGCTGGCTGTACGCAAGAAAAGAACTTTAAAATTCTTACTCGGTGGTATCAGTACCCTGTGAGGTTGCATGCTATCTTCCCCTCGATGTCAGACAGGTGCTGGCGTTGTGGAAGTGCCAAGGGCACCATGTTTCATATCTGGTGGCAGTGTCCAGGAGTACGGAACTTCTGGGACAGGGTCTTTATGGCATATACTGTCATTACTGGGGATAGGATATTACCTACACCTCAAGTGGCTATTCTACCTATGCTACCTGGCCCCATAGCGAGCCAAAAACGCAGTATTCTCAGATTTTGTCTTACGGCGGCCCGTATGGTTATACCCAGACACTGGCTGACAACAGTAGCCCCATCCATGGCAGAATGGCTGACTGAATTCTCCCACGTCCATCATATGGAGGAATTGATGGCCCAGGCTTCAGGAGATAACTCTGGGTTCTTGAGGACCTGGCAGTCATGGATCATATTCAGGGAGTCTGAAGACTTTAAGAAGTTAACGGAAAGCTGGGATGGACCGTGATTGGTACTGGTCTCCCCTCTTCGAAGGTGGTACGGCGGTGAACAGTATCTTTATTCCCCCTTTCCTTATACTTACACTCTTTCCCCCCCCCCCTTTTTTTTTTTTTTTTTTTTTTTTTTTTTTTTTTTTTTTCTCTCTCTCTCTCCCTCTCTCTTCTCCTTTCACTTCTCTTTTGTCTGAAACTGAGTGAAGGCAGATGCAATATGCACCACAGAATAATATGATATGAACAGGACTACCTGTCATACGAATAGAAAGAATGGACTCACTACGGAAGACGCTTTAATGAACATCACATAATGAAAAATTCTTAAAGTATACTGAATGTGTACGGTTTTGATTCGGTTAACGGACCGAGGTTTATGTATAACAGTTTAATGTCTAATTAGAGTATAGACAGAATTGGTTGAGTTCATTTATTGAAGGACGAAAAGTTAAAAGATTAACGCTATGTAACAGTGATATCCGAAAATAGACTATATAGATATCCGAGGTAAAGAAATCATAGAAAGTATTCCTGTATGGTATACTGATATATTTTATGTACTTTGTATGATTGTTTGTATTGTTTGTTTATTTTTTTTTTTTCTAACTTTGATAACTTTGATAATAAAAACGGATTGAACATAAAGGCAGAATGAGGAAGGTTTCTGCCAAGCAAGTGCATCGGATTAAGAGAGCAGCTGCTAAAAAGGCCTTACAAAACAGCAAACAGATATTTGAAGCTCCTGGCGCCTCTGGAGTACTCGAACCTCAAGGTGTAGTATCCTTCAAAGGCTTACTGTGGTGCATTAACCTACTATTCGGCCACCCCTACACAATGCTCACAAGCAGAAACGGTTGCAGTTGAACCAGACATACATGAAGACTAATTTTCAAACAGTCTTTTTTACTGGTGAGTGCTGAGCAACCCTGGATGCTCCAGATGGATGGAGTAGTGGATGGTTGGTGGATGGCCACCATGTCGCAACAAGGCTGCGACATCAGCAAGGAGGTGGAGGAGTCATGTTTTGGGCCGAAATCATTGGGAAACAGCTGGTAGGTCCCTTTAAAGGGATCCTGTCACCCCCAAAACACCTCTAAAGCTATTAAAAGCTGTCCCTAGAGCATAGTAACACTTACCCTACACTCCTTTTTGCTCCTAAAAGCATCAACTGAGAATGAAGATAAACGTTATTACAGTACCTCATTAGTGATTATAATTAGTGACTATTGTATGCATAGTCACCCAGCCATGCTCTCCCTCTTCATGATAACACGCCTCAATAGGCGTGATCTTTATCTCTGATTCAAATGCGCCGCCTCCCCGCTCTGTCATGCGTCGGCCGTGCTGCAGTGGGGCTGTGTGACGCGAATCGCGTCATTTCCGGCGCCGGGTGACGTATTACACCCGCGCCACTCTGTTTGCTTCAAGCCCCGCACTGCGATTCGCGTCACACAGCCCCACTGCAGCACGGCCGACGCATGACAGAGCGGGGAGGCGGCGCATTTGAATCAGAGATAAAGATCACGCCTATTGAGGCGTGTTATCATGAAGAGGGAGAGCCTGGCTGGGTGACTATGCATACAATAGTCACTAATTATAATCACTAATGAGGTACTGTAATAACGTTTATCTTCATTCTCAGTAGATGCTTTTAGGAGCTAAAAGGAGTGTAGGGTAAGTGTTACTATGCTCTAGGGACAGCTTTTAATAGCTTTAGAGGTGTTTTGGGGGTGACAGGATCCCTTTAAGGTTCCTGAAGTTGTGAAAATGACCTCTGCAAAGTATATAGAGTTTCTGACTGAGAACTTTCTTCCGTGGTACAAAAAGCAAAAATGTGCCTTCAGGAGCAAAATCATCTTCATGCATGACAATGCACCATCTCGTGCTGCAAAGAATACCTCTGTGTCATTGGCTGCTATGGGCATAAAAGGAGATAAACTCATGGTGTGGCCACTATATTCCCCTGACCTCAACCCTATAGAGAACCTTTGGAGTATAATCAAGCAAAAGATCTATGAGGATGGCAGGCAGTTCACATCAAAACAGCAGCTCTGTGAGGCTATTCTGACATCAAAACTATGAATTAACACATGTGGAATTAAATACTTAACAAAAAAGTGTGAAACAACTGAAAATATGTCTTATATTCTAGGTTCTTCAAAGTAGCCACCTTTTGCTTTGATTACTGCTTTGCACACTCTTGGCATTCTCTTGATGAGCTTCAAGAGGTAGTCACAGGAAATGGTTTTCACTTCACAGGTGTGCCCTGGCAGGTTTAATAAGTGGGATTTCTTGCCTTATAAATAGGATTGGGACCATCAGTTGTGTTGTGCAGACGTCTGGTGGATACACAGCTGAAAATCCTACTGAATAGACATGTTAGAATTTGTATTATGGCAAAAAAAAAGCAGCTAAATAAAGAAAAACGAATGGCCATCATTACTTTGAGAAATGAAGGTCAGTCAGTCTGAAAAATTTGGAAAACTTTGAAAGCATCCCAAGTGCAGTTGCAAAAACCATCAAGTGCTACAAAGAAACTGGCTCACATGAGGACTGCCCCAGGAAAGAAAGACCAAGAGTGACCTCTGCTGCGGAGGATAAGTTCATCCGAGTCACCAGCCTCAGAAATTGCAGGTTAACAGCAGCTCAGATTAGAGACCAGGTCAATGCCACACAGAGTTCAAGCAGGAAACACATCTCTACAACAACTGCAATTTAATGAAAAATGTGTGGAGGGAACCGCATTGCAATAACCAGATTGCTCAGGATGTGTAATCCTGAGCAATCCGGTTCCCATATACTTTGCTTATCCCGGCTGCCGCCGGGATAAGCAAAGTGCTTTAAGTGTTAAAAAAGCGGTATTGTTGATATTAATTTTGGCCATCATGTCTCTAGGGGGTGGCCACCCCCCCTTGAAACATGTTACCCACTCAGGTGGGCATGTCAGGGGTTAATTCCTCTGTACAGTATTGCTGAGTCCTGTTGGCTCTGTACAACTTTTATCAATGAACCCGGCGGCTCCCCTGACAGCTGCGCATACTATACCCATTGTAGGTATAGTATGTGCGCTGTCCGAGGTCCTGAAGGCTTATACAGTAAGATCTATGGGAAGCGCTGCCCATAGATCTTATTGTATAAGCCTTCAGGACCTTGGACAGCGCACATACTATACCTACAATAGCTATAGTATGCGCAGCTGTCAGGGGAGCCGCCGGGTTCATTGATAAAAGTTGTACAGGGCCGACAGGACTCAGCAATACTGTACAGAGGAATTAACCCCTGACATGCCCACCTGAGTGGGTAGAATGTCTCTAGGGTGGGTGGCCATGATGGCCAAAATTAATATTAACAATACAGCTTTTTTAACAAAGTACCGTATATACTCGTGTATAAGCCGAGTTTTTCAGCCCAAAAATTGGGCTGAAAAGTCCCCTCACCGGCTTATACACGAGTCACTCGGTATTCTGTGGGGGGGGGCTGCACCGGTGGCTGGAGGAGGCAAGAGGGGGCCGCGGTGACCGCAGGCGGTCACGTGGGGCCGCCTCATTAGTGCAATGAATATGCACGGCATCCCCCGTCCATCAGCGGCGGGGGGATGCCGTGCATATTGCACTACACAGGCCCCCACCAGTAACACACAGCCCCCCTCCTTAGTATGTCCCCACCCAGGCTGCGGCACCTGTTAAAATAACAAACTTTTATACATCACCTCTCCGGCGCAGCTCCTCCGCTCCTCCGGTCCCGGCTTCTTCCTCCTGCTTGTGCCGGCTTCTGTGACCGCCCGCAGGAAATTACGTCATCTCCTGCGCGCCGGTCACATGACACCGGAAGCAAGAAGAAGAAGCCGGGACCGGAGGAGCGGAGGAGCTGCGCCGGTGAGGTGATGTATAAAAGTTTGTTATTTTAACAGGTGGACATACTAAGGAGGGGGGGCTGTGTGTTACTGGTGGGGGTCAGTATACCACCACTGGGGGGCCTGTATACTACCACTGGGGCTGTTTATACCTCTGGGGCTGCTGGATACTACCACTGGGGCTGTATTATTATTATTATTATTTATTTATATAGCGCCATTGGTTCCATGGCGCTTTACATAAGGAGTGGGGGTAACAAGGACAGGTACAGTACATATGAGCAGTCAATGCTTGCTGATACACGACGGGAGAGGTTCCTGTCCACGAGGCCTCACAGTCTACGGGGGTGGGGGGAGGACACGATAGGGGTGGTCGGAGCGCCAAGCGGTTGGTGGAGCGGCGCTGGGTCTCATCATGGGTTGTAGGCTTGTTGGAATAGATGAGTTTTCAGGTTCTTTTTGAAGCTCTTGAGGGTAGGCGAGTGTCTGATGTGCTGGGGGAGGGAGTTCCAGAGTCTAGGGGAGGCGCGGGAGAAGTCTTGTATGCGGTTGTGGGAGGATGAGATGAGGCGGGAGGAGAGGAGGAGTTCTTGTGAGGAGCGTAGGTTGCGTGCAGGTTGGTATTGGGAGACCATGTCGGAGATGTAAGGGGGGGACAGGTTGTGGATGGCTTTGTAAGTCAGGGTTAGGATTTTAAATTTAGATCTTTGGGGGGTGGGGAGCCAGTGAAGTGCCATGCGGAGAGGGGAGCTAGGGGAGTAGCGTGGAGACAGGTGGATTAGACGGGCAGATGAGTTCAGGATAGAGTGGAGAGGTGCAAGGGAGGAGGCAGGGAGACCGGTGAGCAGTAGGTTGCAGTAGTCAAGGCGGGAGATGATGAGGGCGTGGACGGCGTGGGTGACGCTGAAAGTGCGGTCTGTAAGGTATGAGGAGATCCAGGAGAGGGCGAGGTCGGTGATGCCAAGGGATTCTAGGATTTGGAGTAGGAGGGAGTGGTCGACTGTGTCGAAGGCGGCGGATAGGTCGAGGAGGAGGAGGACGGAGTAGTGTTTTTTCCTCTTTGCGGTCAGGAGGTCATTGGTGACTTTAGTAAGGGCAGTTTCGGTGGAGTGATGAGGTCGGAAACCAGATTGTAGGTGGTCAAAGAGGGAGCGGGAGGATAGGTAGGACGACAGTTCAGAGTGGACGTGTTGTTCGAGTAGTTTGGAAGCGAAAGGGAGAAGGGATATTGGGCGGTAGTTGGCGACGGATGATGGGTCGAGGGAGGGTTTTTTGAGGATGGGTGAGATCAAGGCGTGTTTGAAGGAAGAGGGAAAGATGCCAGTAGTGAGTGACAGGTTGAAGAGTTGGGTTAGGGCAGGGATGATGGCGGTGGTGAGGTTTGGGATGAGATGGGTAGGGAGAGGGTCAAGGGCGCAGGTGGTGAGGTGAGATCGTGACAGGAGGGTGGAGAGCTGGGCTTCAGTCACGTTGGAGAAGCTTCCTTTGGTCGAGGAGGGTTGGGCGGTAATGGTGGTGGGTTGGGGGGACGTTGGGCCAAAGCTTTCTCTGTATATACCTCTGGGGCTGCTGGATACTACCACTGGGGCTGTATATACCTCTGGGGCTGCTGTATACTACCACTGGGGCTGTATATACCTCTGGGGCTGCTGGATACTACCACTGGGGCTGTATATACCTCTGGGGCTGCTGGATACTACCACTGGGGCTGCATATACCTCTGGGGCTGCTGGATACTACCACTGGGGCTGTATATACCTCTGGGGCTGCTGGATACTACCACTGGGGCTGTATATACCTCTGGGGCAGCTGGATACTACCACTGGGGCTGTATATACCTCTGGGGCTGCTGAATACTACCACTGGGGCTGTATATACCTCTGGGGCTGCTGTATACTACCTCTGGGGCGGCTGTATACTACCTCTGGGGCTGCTGTATACTACCACTGGGGCTGCTGTATATACCTTTGGGGCTGCTGTATACTATCTCTGGGGCTGCTGTATATACCTCTGGGGATGCTGTATACTACCACTGGGGCTGCTGTATATACCTCTGGGGCTGCTGTATACTAACTACTGGGGCTGCTGCTGTATATACCACTGAGGCTGCTGCTGTATACTACTACTGGGGCTGCCGTATATACCTCTGGGGCTGCTGTATACCACACTGCTGGGGGCTGTATACCTGTGCTGGGGTCCACCCTCGGCTTATACACGAGTCAATAGGTTTTCCCAGGTTTTGGGGCAAAAGTAGGGGGGTCGGCTTATACACGGGTCGGCTTATACACGAGTATATACGGTATATGTGGTAACCGCATTGCTCAGGATTACACATCCTGAGCAATCTGGTTACCGCATTGCAGGGCTTAGAACCGCTCCAAAAACTGCAGCCTGCATGATTTTTCACGCAGGCTGCAGAGCCGGAGGTGGTAACCAGATTGATTGTGAGGCAATCTGGTTTTCATAATAGGCTCCTAATGAGGAGCGTTTCCTGATCCGGTTTTGAGCTTTTTAAAAGCTCAAAACCAGATCAGGTTTTAAAAAAAACCAACCTGAAATGTGACCCTAGCCTTAGTTGTATTTTACATAAAATTCCATGGTTTATAAAAAGCTTACAACACAGCAAAGGGATCACATTGTTGAAAGTTATCAGCAGGAGAAGAATATAAAAAATAAAAACATATATTCAAAGCATTAGATATAACATATAGCACTGTGAAGATGGTCATCAAAAAGTTGCTAAAAGCACCACTCCAGTTTTTCTTTTCTATTGTTCTTTTGAAGTGGTGCTTTAAGGGTGAGTGTCCATGATCAGGATTAGCAGCGTTTTGGAAGCAGCTTGATTTTGCTGCACCCAAAATACTGCAATGTACAGTACAAGCATTTTGGATGGAATTCATAGAAATCCCATGCCCACAGTGCTTCTTTTTTCTGCAGCACAAACTGACATGCTGCGAGGTTTCAGGAGCTGCAACATGTCATTTTATTCTTGTGGAGATGCGAGTGTCCTCTGCAGGAGAACACAGTGAATACGTGTAATGTTGTTATATCTTCTGTAGTTTGCTTGTGTCTCCCCTGTTTGTTTTCTGCCCAGTAACAGTGATGTAAGATAGAGGAGGAGCTGTGGCAGGAGAGCACCAATAATCCGGATCATGGGCATGTATGCTGTGTTCTTCTGCAGAGTACACTCACGTCTCCACAAGAGAAAACATGCTGCATCCAGAACACCATGTGTCCAGATCATGGGCACCTAGACTTAATCCATGCTCCCTGTCTTATACTTACCTTCCGCTACCTTCATTCTTTTCGAGTGGCACTCTGGTTGTTCTGCAGTGAAATACATTACCATAAGAGCCTTGTTCTGGATCTCATAGAGATGCATTCTTCACTTGTGATGTAACTTCTGACTTGCAGCCAATCAGAAGTTACGGGCACAAGATGCCACAGGTGGGACTGGAACGGCGTCAGTAAGAGCTGAAGCTGCCAGAAGGTGAGTATGTGACTAGGGGCAGAGAGGGCTTGCATTTAAAGGGCCACTCAAAGGCTGAAAAAGAAAAATACCTGTTGTAGTGGTGCTTTATATTTGGCATATCAGTGACATTATGTAGAACTGGACATCCCTCAAAAATTGATGAAAAGACAAAAGAAAAATTGGTCTTTGTTTTTTTTCTACCCCAAAAGATTTCAATTTGTTTTTCAATTGAATTGTACAGATTATAGGTGACAAAAGGTTCAGAAATTATGTTTTTTGTTATGAATTTTTTACATGGCATTTTAACAAGAGTATGCAGACTTTTTTACATCCATTATACATCCTTATTGGCAAAGGTGGAATAATTAAGGTTAAAAAGGTTGTCAAAATGTGGCGCCCCACTACGTAGGTGCCACAAAAGGGGTGCTTCACCCAGAAAAGCAGTGCAGTACTCCACTGCAATTGGGACTATGGTCACTAGATGGAACCCTAGAGCTGACACCCACACACTAGGATAGTAGGTGGGAGGGAACCCTGGGAGGAGAGATAGTGGCCTCTAGGGGGAACTAGTTAGTCTCAGTCGGAGGCAGACAGTCAGGACAGTCAGAGGAGGGAGTGTGGAAGGAACCAGGTAGCCAGCCTGAAGGAACTAAGAGGGCCATCTCGGCTGAGAGGCCCAAGAGAGCAAGGATCCCAAAGAAAAAGAAAGAAAGAGAGGCAAAGAACTCAGAAGCAGAGTTCACTCTAAGAAGGGGATTGAGTAACAGTAGAGTTTGCCCCGAAAGGAAGGAAGCCGGGTACTGGAGCCCGCACCTGTGAGTTCTCTAAGGCTCACAGATAATCTGTTAAACAGGGTATTGTAAATACGGCCCTGACTCCCAAAGATCCCACGAGAGGGAAGCTAGGACATTTCCATATTTCTACTCTGGGGCAATTGATGCAAAGTGGTGGCTGTTCCTAAGTTTATAAAAAAAATGGAGACTGTTGTTGGGGTCTCATTGCTGTTTGTTACTTGACTTGAGTAGTGCCCTCTCAGCTCAATACCTATCCTTGACACTCCTGCCCCTGTTTCTGAATATTCAACCTTTTTGTCCATCGAACCACTGATGAACAAATTAGATGTATTCACATCCACCATTTTTGGGTGTTTAAATGCATTGTTTGGTCAATCTTCCCTAATTAAGTCACTTACCTACCTCTCTTATTTCCTATAGTAATCCACAAAACTGATAGTGGTCACACCTGTGTGATGCGGGGCATAACTTTGATGGGAATGCTTGCATGAGCTTTGAGTTTATCCGGCCTACTAGGCCCAAACAGGTCTATGACCTACCTCTCCATTATTTCCTCTAGTACTCCACAAAACTAATGGTGGTCCCACCTGTGTGTAGTGGGGCATATCATTGATTGGAATGCTTGCATAAGCTTTGAATTTATGTGGCCCGTTCGGCCCAAACAGGTCTCTGACCTACCTCTCCATTATTTCCTCTAGTACTCCACAAAACTAATGGTGGTCCCACCTGTGTATAGCGGGGCATATCATTAATGGGAACGCTTGCATGAGCTTTGAATTTATGTGGCCCTCTAGGCCCAAACAGGTCTCTGACCTACCTTTCCATTATTTCATGTAGTACTCCACAAAAATAATGCTGGTCCCACCTGTGTGTGGCGGGGCATATCATTGGGGGAATGTTTGCAAGAGCTTTGACTTTATGTGGCCCTAACAGGTCACTTATCTACCTCTCTTATTTCCTGTAGTAATCCACGAAACTGATAGTGGTCCCACCTGTGTGTGGCGGGGCATAACATTGATGGGAGCGCTTGCACAAGCTTTGAGTTTATCCAGCCTACTAGGTCCAAACAGGTCTCTGACCTCCCTATTATTTCCTGTAATATTCCACAAAACTCTTGATGGTCTCACCTGTGTGTGGCGGAGCATAACATTGACGGGAGAGCTTGCATGAGCTTCGAGGGGATGCGGCTCACTAGGCCTATTCAGGTCACTGTCCTACCTCTCTAGTTTTTACTGCAATACTCCACAAAACTTATACTTGCTGAGCAATGTTTAACCTTAAAATGCTAGGCCAGGTCCTGTTCCAGACCCTGTGCAGGTTGGGCCATTCAGAAATTTTTGGTCTGGGATAATTGATGCCATTTTGCTGTAAGTGTGACCCTTTGGAAAGAGTGAGGATTCTTGTTGGAGTCCCCTTGCTATGTTTTACATGATTTAAGAAGAGTGTGACATGCCCATACCTGTGTCTCATCCTCCTTTTACTCTTCCACTTCTTTTTACTTAAAGGGAACCTATCAGGTGGTTTATGCCTCCCCAGCTCTCATTGTCTGTCCCTGCAGCTTTATAATACCAGTCTAATCATCCCTGTCTGAGCTCAGAGTGTAATGTGAAAGGTGAAAAAAAGCATTTATACACTTACATTTCAGTCCCCACCTTGGAGGAGGGGGACTGTCTGGCAGGATAATAGTTAACTCACTATTAACTTGGATGGCTAAAGGACCTGTGTGATGTAACGATCATGTGACCATAGTGGGCGGAGCTAAGCAAGCAAATGTATTATGTTCTATGAGAACTTAGCTCCGCCTATTGTAGTCACATGGTTGTGACATCACATCAGGTCTCCCAACATGTTCTAGCACAAGGCTGAAATGTTAACTATTAACCTGCCAAACAGTCCCAGTCCTCCAAGCTGGGGACTGCCAGCCTCATTATATAAGGAAATGTCAGTGTATAAATGCTTTTCTTTCACCTTTCACATTACACCATGAGCTCAGACAGGGATGGTTAGAATAGTACTATGAAGCTGCAGGTACAGATAGTGATAGCTGGGGAGGCATAAACTAGGTGACAGGTTCCCTTTAATGTAGAAAACTAGTTCCACTTTGCCTCTGACTATTTGTACTGTGTTTGGATTGTTGTCACTTTTCCTGGTGTTTTCTATGTGTGTATGCTGTATTCTTCATTGATAACAATGGGGTTCGCGGTGTTCGACGAACAAATCACTAATTCGACGAATCTAACCGAATTTGAACATTGAGGTGGTGGCTCATCACTAATTTTAACACTCAGAGTGCTTGATTTACAAACCTTTATTGCCCTTTACTTCCCACTACGCGTTTCGACAGGGTGCCTGTCTTTCTCAGGTGGAGTCTGCTGGTAGACCTGATGGTTGGGAACACTTCCAACCGTAAAGTTAGGTGTTGTTCCGGTCAGCAGATCTTCCGGTGAGCGTTTAGACCCCAAAAATTCAGGGAAAGGCTTTGGGCCATTTTAAATCTTGAACTTTTTCCCGAACAAAGCCGCATTCTGTAATTATTTTTGTGAATTGTTTGGGTTTCCAATCGTGAACTGAATTGCCAATTAGAGATGAGCGATGTTCGATTCAAAATGTTTGCCAATCTCAAATTCGAGCTGTTTTGGGCGGTGTTCGAGTCATTCGACGAATGCAAACAATTTGCTTAAAATTCGTCAGTTCGAGGTTATGTTCGATAACGCTTCGATCACTAAAAGCTTAACCCTAACCCTAATACTGTTAATGAATGTTAATAAGAGTTCCAGTGTATAGTGTGCAGGCGGGGGGACTGGTTTAGATCAATGCTGCAGAAATAATCCATTTATTTTACTCTTAACTGCATATATAGTGGGGCGGTGCAGGCTGACAGCAAATGACACACACACACAGCAAAATGCATTTTTTGCACACAAGCAAGGACAGTTGTCATTGGCTGTGTATGTCACATGTCCTTGCCCTATAAGACCCGGCCATTTCCCCCATCGCCAGCATTTCCTCAGTGCTGCAGTTGAGTGTCAGTCAGGCACCACTACTGCTGCTGTAGGCGCTATAAAGTGTTAGATAGATAGTGAGCGAATCTTAAGTTAGATAGACAAATAGGTTTAGGGAGTAGGGACTAGTTAGACTCTCAGCCCTTTTGAGGGCTACTTCAGACAAGTAGGGAGTAGGGATTAGTTGTAAATAATAGCTCTTTTGAGGGCTACTTCATAGAAGTAGTGATTAGTTATAATATCAGCCCTTTTGAGGGCAAAGTTAGAGCAGTTCATATTAGTTTTTGCCAGGCAGGTGTGTGCCAGTGCTGTGCAAGTGTTTTTCACAGCATCTGGCCAAATCTAGCTCAGGCATGCCTTTAGGGCAGGTAGTGTAATACTGCTGTGAAGAAAGCTACACCACCTGTCTTTAGTAGGCAATTTTTTACTGCAGCTAGTCAAGGCAATTTTTTTGGGCTGGTAGCAGTGTCTGGTAGTCAGCAGTGTAGTCCAGCTGTAAAGTAAGCTACACCGCCTGTCTATCCAGTAGCCAGTTTTTTACTGCAGCTAGTCCAGGCAATCCTTTTGGGCTAGTAGCAGTGTCTGGCAGTCAGCAGTGTAGTCCAACTGTAAAGTAAGCTACACCGCCTGTCTATCTAGTAGCCAATTTTTTACTGCAGCTAGCCCAGGCAAGTGTTTTGGGCTAGTAGTAGTGTCTGATAGTCAGCAGTGTAGCCCAGCTGTAAAGTAAGCTACAACGCCTGTCTATCCAGTAGCCAATTTTTTACTGCAGCTAGTCAAGGCAATTTTTTGTGGGCTAGTAGCAGTGTCTGGTAGACAGTGGTGTAGCCCACTTGTGAACCAAGCTACACTGCCTGTCTAGTTCAGACACATTTTTAACTGCACCTAACCCAGGTAATAGTTTGGGCCTAGAAGCAGTGTCATTTAGACAGTGGTGTGTAGGCCACTTGTGAAACATACTACACCACCTGTCTAGTTCAGACTAATTTTTAACTGCACCTAGCCCAGGTCATAGTTTGGGCCTAGTAGCAGTGTCATTTAGACAGTGGTGTGTAGCCCACTTGTGAAGCACACTACACCGCCTGTCTAGTTCAGACTAATTTTTAACTGCACCTAGCCCAGGTAATATATAAGAACAAATGCAGAACTGGACGTAGCCATTTATCAAAGGGGCAGACTACTCAGAATACATACTTAAACCAAAGGACAAGAGAGTTCTATTGCCCAGATAAATAACACCGATTCAATGTCCACACCAGTGTTGAATGCAAAAAAATGTTTTTATTTTTTACAGTGGATACATCTAAATATTGTGCGGTATACGCAAGTAACTCGTCGACAGGTGAATTGGGTAAGGAAGGAGACAGATGACAAGTACCTCGGAGGACGGGGGAACAGTAACAAGACAGATTTAGGGAAGCGATCAGAAAGTGCAATGATTGGACCTGTGGAAGCCTAACCAGGCGAAACGTGTGCCTATCGTCCTCCCCGCACCTCCCTGCCCACCACTTAAACATATGTAACCTACATTTTCTAAGAAAGAAATGGATTAAAGAAATCTATCAATGGTGAATACCGTCTTTTCTTCTATATATTTGACTAAAGCTCTGTTCAGACTTATGCAACACCTAACTGCAGGGAGATGAAACCAACCTAAAATTAAATCCAGCCCTCTAGTGCCCAGATTCTTCCCTTTTGATTGATATGCTGAAGAAAGACCATCTGCCAGCCAAAGTAAGATGTCTACTTCTTTCTGTGGACAATCTGATATGATCCCTTTCGTACGGACACGAGTCACATGACGATAGCTACTAATTGTAGATGAGGCACAAAAGAGCAGGCACTTGAATGGATAGCAAGCGCTTCATCAAGTGGGCTCTCCTCTACCTCAACTTCAATATCTCAAATATACCAGACCTCAGAGGTATGGGGTAAGACAAATGGTTGAGTATGCAGAGCTGTTCACTCATGCTATAGCCTGGGAATCAGAAGTCTGCTCCAAAGCTTCTGTGAGTCCAGAAGAGGAAATGATCTGCACTGATGCCCAGAAGCTTTGTGAGTCGGATCCAGGCCCAGATGAAGAAGGTTCTGAGCAAGCATAATGTAGACTCTCATTCCCAAACTGTAAGTCCTGTTGGTGGAGACAACAAGGAAGATGCTGATGAGACTGAGATACCTGATTGGAACGACATTTTGACTTTTCGGTCAGTGCAGGAAGAGGTTGGCTCTGGTGTGATGGGTGTGAGAGCACACAGGGTGATTATGAGGTTGGAGATCCCACTTACTGTCAACCCACAGTCAGCCAGTCAATGAGGGGCAGCAGAGGAGTTGGAGGAGGATGCTAGTGATGACGAGGTTAGGTTGCGCCTTCCTGGACAGAGACTGAGTACTGGAAGCATGTCAATAACTGCATCCTCAACCACAACTCTGCTTCTGAGCAGAAGTCATGGTGGCTCTTCTTCAGGTCGCATGGGCTCCAAGCCTTGCCTAGCCTTAAAGTGTGCTGCAGCATATAAATGACTGGAATAGTCATGCTGATGCATCATCAGCACTTAACATCTTCTTCGCCATTTCAAAACTGTGCAGAAGGGTTCATAGGTCCTTGATCTGAGACCACTCCAGCAGCATGATTTGCCCCACCTCTGGATCTCGTTGGCCCAGGTTATACGTCATAACGTATTGCACCAGGGCTCGTCGGTGCTTCCACAGTTGCTGCAACATGTGCAGAGTTGAACTCCATCATGTTGGCACATCACATTTCAGCTGGTGAACTGGCAGGACGAACGACTTCCGTAGAGATGCAAGTCGTTGAGCTGCGGGATGCGAATGGTGGAAGTGAGCACACAGCGACTGTGCCATCTGCAGAATCCCATCTAGGCCGGGATAGTGGGCTAAAAATTGCTGGACAACCAAGTGTGGCACCCCATGGGTTAATGTGCCACAATAACATCACATGGGTTCTCTCCCCCACTACACACTGACAAACACTACCACCTCTGGGCCAAGAGGGGGAGCACTACTTGCTTCCTTATATACTCTTGCCCATGAGGAAGAGCTCAGACCGTACAGCACGGTGTAGTGCTGTGAAGAGCACACTGAGAACAGAGTTAGCTCAGTGCAGACCTAGTGAGGGTCAGAGGAACAGGAGAACGAAAGACAGAGTAACACGTCTGGGAGCTGGAGTGATACCTTCACTTGCCCCAGAAGAACGCACAGAGACGGACACCGGATCCGGTACTGTGTCTGGCACCCACAGCACAGTGAATCCAGGAACAGTGGGATCTCTAGATGCCCTAGTACCAGAGCGAAGCAACACGGAGGGGTCAGCACAGCATAGAGGACTCAAGTTGCCTAGCCAAGTGGTACCAGCAGAATACAGAGAGACGTGAGGAATCCCAGCAGCTCAGCTAATAGCAGCAGCCAGGACACACACACAGAGTGCAGCATAAGGACGCTGACGACCCCGGACAGGGTTGGGAGAGAGCTTAGCCCCATTACAGACTCCGTGGACTATAACCTGCAACAACATCTGCAGTAAAGCTTTGGAAAACAGCAAAACTGTGAGTCTGTGTATTGATTGCGACCTTTGCTCCAGATTCAGCACAGAGACAATTCCTCCCTACAGATCCAGCCTGTCAGCTCTGCAGCATCAGGAGAAGAAGAGAATTGCATCAGTGTCTACCAAACGTGAGTGTGTGTCCTTTAACCCTTCTCCACCATCTATAACCCCAATAGACTTTAACCCTTACTGCCCCGGGGGATACAGTTTCCCCACTGGAACTACACCATCTACGCTGCCATTCCATCACCCTCAGAGGTCCTGCAGCAGCGGCGGCCCCATCACTGGCCGCACCAAGTGGGTGGCGTCACCCGTGACAAATCCCCTTGTAAATAATTCCCCTTTTAATGCCGAGCCAGGGACACAGTCCGGACCAAGCCACCCGTGACATTCCCAGTACCGTCCGGTCCGGTACCGAGTACCCCAGTCACGTGGGGCCCGACAACCTGGCGTCACGAACAGGATCTACCCGGTCCAAAAGAATTGGACCCTGTGCGCCATCTGAACTGTATATTTGAGAATTCGCCATTTTGGAGCGCGCGGCGCGCGGGAAAGAAAGGGGGCGGTACCCTGCATTGGCGCGAACCCAGCCTCCTCCCCTGGTGCTGACGACATCTGGCGGGAAAGAAGATCCCTGCTGCGCCCCGGAACCTCCCATAGACATCCAGACGGAAGCGGAAGACGGAGGGCGCATATTACCTAAGGGGGCCCAAGATGTCGCAGGCCGATGCACAAGACGGCAACGGAGCAGCCGGTGGAGCTGCAGCGCCGGACTCAGTGATAGTACCGGCGGTGCAGCGGCGCAAGGAACAGCATCCATAATGCCATTCCTGATGCCGTATACTCCAGGGGCAATGTGGCTGCCCCAATACTCCGGTGAGCCTAATACCTTAACTGACTTTATGCATAAGATTAAAGAGTACTATGTGATGTATCCCCTTACTGAAGCCCAGCGTGTAGGAATGATAATGGGACAATTAACGGGCAATGCACGGCGTGAGGTGGCGTCCTGGCTGGACACAGATAAGGACACTGTAGAGCATCTAGCAGCCAGACTGAAAGCAACTTTTGAATCTGCTGTTGATGCCCGGGCTAAGATGAGGTTCTTTGCATGCCACCAGAAACCTAAACAGAGTGCCAGAGACTTTGCCTTAAACCTGCATGAAGCAGTCAAAGCCCTTAAGCTGGCAGAACCTGCTTTAGCCCCGGGAGCTGATAAAATGCTATTTGACCAATTCATAGAGGGCCTCCATTCCCCTTCCCATCGAGGACAGTTAAGCATGGTACTGCTGCAGAACCCTGACATGACATTTACTGAGCTGAAAGATCGAGCTATCCGTCTGCAGCAGCTGGAAGAGCCAAGGAAATTAACATCTGTGCTTGACACTGCAGCAGCACCTCAGCAGGCGGCAGCGCCAGTGACATCTGCTATGTCAGCGGCTGCTGCTGAGGCCGGGGAATATATCTCAAATGCAGCCCTCAACCAAAAGCTAGATGCCCTGACAGACACCGTGATCTCCATGGCCAAGGTCATCAAGGAACTGCGAGAGTCAAAACCTGCACCCAAGATCGAGTTGGCGACCAGCAGAGAGGATGTTCCGTGGATGAGGCCCAGAAGATACCCAGCAGCAAGAGGACGACCCAGCGATCGCTACCAACCAGATGGACAGCCCATTTGCCGCCGTTGCCAGAAATCAGGCCATTTGCTCGAGAGTGTCCTTTAAACGACGATTCCCTGGGCAGGCGGGCCGCTCCCCAGGAATGAACGATCAAGGCCCCTCAGCCTGGTATGACAAATTCGTGGGAGGAAAGCCGGTGATCCCTATTGTGTTGGATGGCATCCCCTTTAGTGCCCTGCTGGATACCGGATCCCAAATAACATCCATCCCACATGTTCTATGCAAAAGGTACTGGGCTGATTCAGACATTACTAATGCGCCAGATGACTTTAATTTTGATATATGGGCTGGTAATGGATTGGTGATACCAAAGGTTGGATTTAGAGAGATGAATATTCAGGTTGGGAAGGTAGAATTGCAGAACCAGGATATTATAATCGTAGATGTCAACCGGCGAGACCGTGAACCCGTGATGCTGGTAGGAATGAATGTCATTGAGAAATGTTTTTCCGAAGTGTTAAGTGTTTTGCAGAAAATCGCCGAGACTGCCGGAACTGGACAACAGAGGCTTCTGCACAAAGAGATCAAAGCCCTGATGTTGAAGCAGCAGGTAGAAATCTCCGGAAGTGAGATCGGCAGTGTACGAGTAAGTGACCCAATACCCATTGTAATTCCTCCCAAAACTGAAATGTTGGTATGGTGCAGAGCCGCAATAGGCATTAAAGGGCAAGACTATCAGGCCCTGGTAGAACCCGTGTACTCAGACAGTAGACCGACCATACTCACTGCTAGAGGAGTGGTTGACGTACACAGGGGAAGAGTGCCATTACGCCTATTGAACTGCGGAGAAGATGAGGTCACATTACCAAAGTATGCTACCATGGCTAAGTTGTACACGGTTGATAACAACAACATCACTGCCGCCGAGCCCTTGAACCCGTCATGTCAGGCGGATGACAATGGCTCAGAGGAGAAGCTGGAGGATTGGTGCCAAAAGTTGCATGTAGGTACCAGTTCTACACCTCCCCGTCACAAGCATGAAGTATACCGGGTAGTGAAAGAATATGAGCAGATATTCATCAAACACCCGTTAGACTTTGGGCAGATCAAAGGGGTAGAGCACACTATACCCACAGGTAACCATCAACCTATAAAAGAGAGGTATAGACCCTTACCACCAGCTCACCACCAAACCACCAAAGACATGCTGAGAGAAATGAAATCTGCAGGGGTAATAAGAGACAGTTGTAGCCCCTGGGCAGCACCTCTAGCGTTAGTTAAAAAGAAGGATGGGACTATGAGAATGTGCGTAGATTACCGGCAGATTAATCGCATCACACATAAGGACGCATACCCATTACCTAGGATTGAGGAGTCATTAGCTGCATTAAAATCTGCTAACTACTTTTCCACCCTTGATCTGACTAGTGGGTACTGGCAGGTTCCTGTGGCCGAGGCCGACAAGGAGAAGACAGCGTTTACTACGCCGATGGGCCTCTGTGAGTTCAATTGTATGCCGTTCGGACTCTGCAACGCACTCGGGACCTTCCAACGTCTGATGGAGAGCTGCCTCGGACACAAGAACTTTGAAACTGTCCTCCTGTACCTAGATGACGTCATAGTCTACTCGAAGACGTACGAGCAACATCTACAAGACCTGGCAGAAGTGTTTAGAAGCTTTATCGAAATATGGCATGAAAATCAAGCCATCCAAGTGTCACCTTCTCAAATCAAAGGTACAGTACCTGGGACATGTCGTGAGTTCAGAGGGAGTAGCACCGGATCCTGATAAAGTCACCGTGATAAGGGATTGGCCAAGACCTACGAACGTAAAAGAAGTGAGGCAATTCCTGGGCCTGGTAGGCTATTATAGAAGATTTATCCGAGGATTCACGAAGCTAGCGGCTCCCCTGCAGGACATTCTGGTAGGACGATCAAAGAAGACTTCAAACTGTAATTCCCTGACATGGTGGGATGAGGAAAGGGAAGATTCCTTCAATAAGCTAAAAAGTGCGCTGACGGGAGAAGAGATCCTGGCATACCCTGATTACCATCAACCATTCATTCTTTACACGGATGCCAGCAACGTGGGACTGGGAGCAGTATTGTCGCAGAAGCAAGGAGGCAAAGAAAGAGTTATTGCCTTTGCAAGCAGGAAGCTCCGGCCTACAGAACGAAATCCCGAGAACTACAGCTCCTTCAAGTTAGAGCTACTGGCAGTAGTTTGGGCTGTGACTGAACGCTTTAAACATTACTTGGCAGGTGCAGAATTCACCATCTACACGGATAACAACCCGTTGACTCACCTGGACACAGCGAAATTAGGTGCTCTGGAGCAGCGATGGATAGCCCGGCTATCTAACTACAACTTTGTCATCAAATATCAGGCAGGCCGCAAGAATGGGAAGGCAGATGCCTTATCCCGGATGCCGCACCTGAAAGACGTGGAAGAGGAACCGGAAGAGTTGGAAGAGATTGAACTACCGGCCTTTCATCGTTCAAGGGTAGCAGACTATCAACCCGGCATCTACCAAAGAAAGCAGGAAGTAAATCTTAACCCGTTAAGACATTACGAATGGGCCGAAACCCAAGATACTGATCCAGCTGTGAAGCTAGTGAAAGAACTGCTTACGCGACAAGGTGCCTACCCGGATCAGAATGCCCCAGCTGAGACCATACAGCTCTGGAAAGAGAGAGGCAAGTTGTTTCTGAATCAAGGGAAGCTCTGTAGACGATTTACCAAATCCCAAGACGCATGAACTGGTCTGGCAGATTATCATGCCCAAGCGAGACACCCAAATGGTCTTAGAAGCTTATCATGACAACGCAGGTCATTTTGGATGGAAGAAGTTAGAAGCAATCCTAAGAGACAGATTCTATTGGGTTGGCATGAGAAAATCCATTGAACTATGGTGCAGAAGATGTGCCGCATGCAACCTCAGAAGGAAAGATCTACAGAAAGCTCCGCTTCAACCAATAATAACCAAGCAACCACTTGAGCTAGTCGCATTAGAACACGTCAAGTTGTCACCAAGCCGGTCAGGCTATGTCTATGCCTTAACCATCGTGGACCATTACTCACGCTTCTTAGTGGTGGTACCCGTCAAAGACTTGACAGCGAAGACGGCAGCAAAAGCATTCCAGACGCATTTCTGTAGACCACATGGTTACCAGAACAAGTCCTTGCAGACCAAGGTCCAGCTTTTGAATCAGAACTATTCAAGGAATTCTGCAATATGTACGGTTGTAAGAAGATTCGCACAACAACGTATCATCCTCAAACAAATGGTCTATGCGAGAAGATGAATCATATCGTAATCGAACAGTTAAAGACCTTACCAGAGTCAGAAAGAAACCAGTGGCCAGATAAATTACCTGATTTGGTAGACTTATACAAACATGTCCCCGTGAGTTCTACAAACTGCACTCCAGCTTACCTTATGCGTGCAAGACCCGGTAAGCTACCAATTGATCTAGAAATGGGAATTGAAAAACCAGATACAGAAGTAGAAGAAACAGATTGGGATACCAAATGTCAGAAGCAGTATCAACAAGTGCAAGAATGTGTAGAGAGGAACCTACAGCAAGCTAGAGCAAGACAAGAGAAGACCTTTAACAAACATGCTCAAGCAATGCCATTACAAGAAGGTGATCAAGTTCTCAAGAGAAAGAGACGCACAAACAAACTGGATAATCAGTGGGAAACCGTCCCATACAAAGTCTTACCCTCTAACCTAGACAATGTTAAAACCTGTTTGCTAAGCAAAGATGAAGGAAGAACTTCACAAGTCGTATCTCGTGATCAGCTAAAATTGTGTCCTGAAACCCTGAAGACACCTGAAGACATAGAATCCGTACAGGTCCAACCTATCCAAGAAAAAGAAGAAGAAGTATTCCACACGGTACTAGGAGATTTTCCTAAAACATGGCCAAATTACCATGGAGCAGTTGTCGTACCAATGATTGCATTCCCTTCAATGATGGACCCAAAACCAGAACCTGTGTTACCAGAACCTGTGTTACCAGAACCTGTATTACCTGAAGAAGATCCAAGACTTGAAGAACTGGAAGAACTGGAAGTAGAATCTGAAGAGGAAGAACAAATTCCTGGTCCCAGCGAGCTTGCCAGTCCTGCAGTCAGACCTCCATCTGCCATAACACCAAGCACCCCAAATAGGTACACGTCTACTCACACTTTCAGACTAACTCCACCAACATTGCGCAGATCAGAGCGTAGTACGCAAGGTCAGTTACCAGCTAGGTACAAAGAGTAAGATGCAGAATTAAATGTGTAATGTAAATATGTTTGTGTAAATGTAAAGTAAACGTAAATTGAGCCAGTAGACTGTGCCCAAGAGGGTGGAGGAACTGGATTGACCCCCATGTACATTAAGTTATGGAAAGAAAGTGCCTGGGGGTGGTGTAGCGAATTCAGGCCTCCTAAGCAGAAAAGCCCGTGGACAAATGTATATAGTTATTGCAATGTTAAAAAGCCCAGTACCTACAGAGACTATCCTGTAAGAACTTTGAACTTTTCTTATTTACTTATGGACCATATATACCATGGACTGGTTGTGGTAAGAACTCTCTTGTATATATTCATCAGCCCGGAAGCAATAGACTAAAACCGCCGGAAAGACTGCTTTTTGACTTTTTGAACTCTTTTTCACATTTTAGTGATTTTTGTACTTTTTCATTTTAAGTCTATGTCAATATTAATTGTGTTTAATTGTTGTTTACTTGTTTTTCCACAGTCCCGGAGTACTGTATTTAACTAAGGGGGAATGTGGCACCCCATGGGTTAATGTGCCACAATAACATCACATGGGTTCTCTCCCCCACTACACACTGACAAACACTACCACCTCTGGGCCAAGAGGGGGAGCACTACTTGCTTCCTTATATACTCTTGCCCATGAGGGAGAGCTCAGACCGTACAGCACGGTGTAGTGCTGTGAAGAGCACACTGAGAACAGAGTTAGCTCAGTGCAGACCTAGTGAGGGTCAGAGGAACAGGAGAACGAAAGACAGAGGAACACGTCTGGGAGCTGGAGTGATACCTTCACTTGCCCCAGAAGAACGCACAGAGATGGACACCGGATCCGGTACTGTGTCTGGCACCCACAGCACAGTGAATCCAGGAACAGTGGGATCTCTAGATGCCCTAGTACCAGAGCGAAGCAACACGGAGGGGTCAGCACAGCATAGAGGACTCAAGTTGCCTAGCCAAGTGGTACCAGCAGAATACAGAGAGACGTGAGGAATCCCAGCAGCTCAGCTAATAGCAGCAGCCAGGACACACACACAGAGTGCAGCATAAGGACGCTGACGACCCCGGACAGGGTTGGGAGAGAGCTTAGCCCCATTACAGACTCCGTGGACTATAACCTGCAACAACATCTGCAGTAAAGCTTTGGAAAACAGCAAAACTGTGAGTCTGTGTATTGATTGCGACCTTTGCTCCAGATTCAGCACAGAGACAATTCCTCCCTACAGATCCAGCCTGTCAGCTCTGCAGCATCAGGAGAAGAAGAGAATTGCATCAGTGTCTACCAAACGTGAGTGTGTGTCCTTTAACCCTTCTCCACCATCTATAACCCCAATAGACTTTAACCCTTACTGCCCCGGGGGATACAGTTCTCCCCACTGGAACTACACCATCTACGCTGCCATTCCATCACCCCCGGAGGTCCTGCAGCAGCGGCGGACCCATCACTGGCCGCACCAAGTGGGTGGCGTCACCCGTTTCAAATCCCCTTGTAAATAATTCCCCTTTTATTGCCGAGCCAGGGACACAGTCCGGACCAAGCCACCCGTGACATCCCCAGTACCGTCCGGTCCGGTACCGAGTACCCCAGTCCCGTGGGGCCCGACACAAGTTCAAGACATGAGCCATACAAGGCACGGATGTCACATTGCCCCGGCGAAGGGCCGTACCCAGCATTGCAGCATTATCACACACGGCCTTCCCTGGCTGCAGGTTCAGTGGAGACAACCATTGATGAAACTCGGTCTCCACAGCTGACCACAACTCCTCAGCTGTGTGACTCACATTTCCCAGACATTTCAACGTAAACACTGCCTGATGCCATTGAGCCCTGTTGGCAGCATAGCCAGGATTCCTTCTGCACAGTTAGAATGCGGGTGGTATTACCAGACAGGCTTTGGGTGCAGGTGGAGGACCAAGATGAAATTGAGGAGGCAGAAGCAGGGGAGGAACTTCTACATACAGAGGATTGACGCACAGCTCGTGGGGACGGCAAGACTTGTACAGCAGCCCCTTCTCCTGCTGTCACCATAGTCACCCAGTGCCCGGTCACCGATATGTTCAAGTGTCTGTGGTGGAATTCACCCTGTCACACACAGAGTGTCTCAAGGAAGCGGTGATGTTGTGTGCAACATGCTGGTGTAGTGCAGGCACAGCTTTCTTTGAGAAGTAGTGGCGACTGGGCATCTGGTACTGGGGCACTGCGACGGACATAAGGTCTCGAAAATATTCTGTGTCCACCAGACGGAAAGGCAGCATTTCTGTAACCAACAGCTTGCAGATGGTGAAATTCAACCTCTTAGCTTCGTCATGGCTAGGAGGAAATGGTCTTTTACTTGTCCACATCTGAGGGACCAAGGGCTGGCTGCTGTGCTGAGACGGGGTTGAGTAGGGCGTCCCTGGCAAACTGCTGGTCTGTGAGGGAGGTGCAGGCGGAGATATTATGTTGCCTTCATCCAAATGTGGTGCTCTCGATGTCTGACAGAGCTCAGCACCAGCAGGTGTTTCCACTTCCAAAAGAACTGACGACCTGCCAATCACACTGGCTGTTGCGGGTAAAGAGGTGGAAGGTCTGCACCCAAAAGCATGTGTGAGTGCTGTCCCCACAGTCACAGAGGATGAAGAGGCCGCGGATGCACTTGATGGGGCAGACGATGGTTGGCCCGGCCCGCTAGGCTGCATTGTAGCACAGTGAGCTTCCCACTGCGACTTTTGCTTCATATCCATGTGATGGTTCATGCATGAAGTACTCAAACTATTGATTTCTTGGCCTCTTCTTAGCTTTTGGTGACAAATCTTACAGATAACATGGGGTGACTAAAGGCTTGTGGATTTTTGAATGTGCTGCATGAAAGTCACCTCACCAACCATTTAAAGCTTACAACTCTGGGGCAATTGATGCCACTTAAGTGGTGTCTATGCCCACATTTTTGGAAAAAATGGAGACTCTTGTTGGAAAGTTCATTGGCTCTTGAGGAAGCAGCTCTTGTTTTCATGTCTGCAAGCCTCACTTCCCTCTCCTCAGAAAGTTCATTGGTCCTTGAGGAAGCAGCTCTTTGTTTTCATGTCTGCAAGCCTTGCATCCCTCTCCTCAGAAAGTTCATTGGCTCTTGAGGAAGCAGCTGCTGTTCAGCCTTGTTTCTTGGTCTTCACATTTTTCATTGGCTGAATAATAAAGCTTTTCTTTTCGCATCAGCTGACATTCATGCCAAGGAATTCCTTTTCTTATGAGGCACTATTGTGGTAAAAATAGTCTGTAACTGGCAGTTTCTATATCCTCTCACATAGAGGAAATGTGACTGACATCAGCCTTTCCAGCAACGCACCCTGACTTACATCCTATTACCTCACACAAGCTTTGTTATACTGAGAATGTCCTTTGTTGCCTATATTAACCAATCAGAGCTCAGATTAATTACCGTATATACTCGCGTATAAGCCGAGTTTTTCAGCCCAAAAATTGGGCTGAAAAGTACCCCCCTCTGCTTATACGCGAGTCACTGTATACTGTATACACTGTTTACAGTATACAGTCACCCCTCCATCAGTATACAGGCCCCCCCCCTTACTGCCGCAATCCTGTAAAAGAATACATTAGTATACTTATCCCTGCCGCTGTCCCGCTGCCGCTGTCCCGCCGCCACCATCGCGCTCCTCCGGCTTCATCCGTCTTCTTCCGGCGTCCTCCTCTGGTCGGCGCAGGCAATGACGTCATTGTCTGCGCGTCAGAGGAGGAAGCCGGAAGACGCTGGATGAAGCCGAAGGAGCGCGATGGCGGCGGCGGCACAGCGGCAGCAGGACAGCGGCAGGGATAAGTATACTAATGTATTCTTTTACAGGATTGCGGCAGTAAGGGGGGGGCCTGTATACTGATGGGGGGGCCTGTATATACCACTGGGGCTGTTGCTGTATACTACCAATGGGGCTGCTGCTGTATACTACTACTGGGGCTGCTGTATATACCTCTGGGGCTGCTGTATACTACCACTGGGGCTGCTGTATACTACCACTGGGGCTGCTGTATATACCTCTGGGGCTGCTGTATACTACCACTGGGGCTGCTGTATACTACCACTGGGGCTGCTGTATATACCTCTGGGGCTGCAGTATACTAAAACTGGGGCTGCTGTATACTACCACTGGGGCTGCTGTATATACCTCTGGGGCTTCTGTATACTACCACTGGGGCTGCTGTATATACCTCTGGGGCTTCTGTATACTACCACTGGGGCTGCTGCTGTATATACCACTGGGGCTGCTGTATATACCTCTGGGGCTGCTGTATACTACCACTGGGGCTGCTGTATATACCTCTGGGGCTTCTGTATACTACCACTGGGGCTGCTGCTGTATATACCACTGGGGCTGCTGTATATACCTCTGGGGCTGCTGTATACTACCACTGGGGCTGCTGTATATACCACTGGGGCTGCTGCTGTATACTACCACTGGGGAGGCTGCTGTATACCACACTGCTGGGGGCTGTATACTTGTGCTGGGGTCCACCCTCGGCTTATACACGAGTCAATAGGTTTTCCCATGTTTTGGGGGCAAAAGTAGGGGGGTCGGCTTATACACGGGTCGGCTTATACACGAGTATATACGGTAACTGTAAAATTGAAGCTGAGCTGTGATTTGTTGCTATTGGCAGCCTGATAAATCCCCAGGCAACAAGAAGCCCTTCCCCCTGACAGCATATATTAGCTCACACATACACATAATAGACAGGTCATGTGACTGACAGCTGCCGTATTTCCTATATGGTACATTTGTTGTTCTTGTAGTTTGGCTGCTTATTAATTATTATTATTATTATTATTTTTATTTTTGAAGTATAATACCAGACTTGTGTGTGTTTTAAGGAGATTATGTGGTGAGGTTGTTGTATGTATGGGGAAATGTGTGCTGAGGTTGGTATATGTGTTTAAAGAAGTGGTAGTGTGTGGCGCATTTTGTGTGTGTGTTCATATCCCCGTGTGTTGTTAGTATCCCATGTCTGGGCCCCATCTTAGCAACTGTACGGTATATACTCTTTGGTGCCATCGCTCTCATTCTTTAAGTCCCCCTTGTTCACATCTGGCAGCTGTCAAATTGCCTCCAACACTTTTCCTTTCACTTTTTACCATTAAAATAGATAGGGCCAAAATTGTTTGGTGAATTGGAACGCACGGGTTAAAATTTTACCTCACGACATGGCCTATGACGCTCTCGGGGTCCAGACGTTTGACTGTGCATAATTTTGTAGCTGCAACGGTGCAGATGTAAATCCCGGACATACACACATACACACCACACACATTCAGCTTTATATATTAGATATATTTTTTGGTTTATAAGACGCACCTGATTATAAGACGCACCCCAAATTTGGTGAAGTAGAAGAGAAAAATACATTTTTGATGTTAAATGGGGTCCATCTTAAAATGACAGTGTCTGACTTACAAATCAGTATATATGTCCCTCATCCTTGTATATATACAGTGTTGGCCAAAAGTATTGACACCCCTGCAATTCTGTCAGATAATACTCAGTTTCTCCCTGAAAATGATTGCAATCACAAATTCTTTGGTATTATTATCTTCATTTAATTTGTCTTCAATGAAAAAACACTAAAGAGAATGAAGCAAAAAGCAAAACATTGATCATTTCACACAAAACTCCAAAAATGGGCCAGACAAAAGTATTGGCTTCCTCAGTCTAATACTTGGTTGCACAACCTTTAGCCAAAATAACTGCAATCAACCACTTCCGGTAACAATCAATGAGTTTCTTACATTGCTCTGCTGGAATTTTAGACCATTCTTCTTTGGCAAACTGCTCCAGGTCCCTGATATTTGAAGGGTGCCTTCTCCAAACTGCCATTTTTACATCTCTCCACAGGTGTTCTATGGTATTAAGGTCTGGACTCATTGCTGGCCACCTTAGAAGTCTCCAGTGCTTTCTCTCAAACCATTTTCTAGTGTTTTTTAAAGTGTGTTTTGGGTCATTGTCCTGCTGGAAGACCCATGACCTCTGAGGGAGACCCAGCTTTCTCACACTGGGCCCTACATTATGCTGCAAAATTTGTTGGTAGTCTTCAGACTTCATAATCCCATGCACATAGTCAAGCAGTCCCGTGCCAGAGGCAGCAAAGCAACTCCAAAACATCAGGGAACCTCCGCCAGGTTGGACTGTAGGGACCGTGTTCTTTTCTTTGAATGCCTCTTTTTTTCTCCTGTAAACTCTATGTTGATGCCTTTGCCCAAAAAGAGAGAACATTCTTCCAAAACGTTTTAGGCTTTCTCAGGTAAGTTTTGGCAAACTCCAGCCTGGCTTTTTTATGTCTCGGGGTAAGAAGTGGTGTCTTCCTGGGTCTCCTACTATACAGTCCCTTTTCATTCAGACGCCGACGGATAGTACGGGTTGACACTGTTGTACCCTCAGACTGCAAGGCAGCTTGAACTTGTTTGGATAATAGTCAAGGTTCTTTATCCACCATCCGCACAATCTTGCGTTGAAATCTCCCGTCAATTTTTCTTTTCCGTCCACATCTAAGGAGGTTAGACACAGTGCCATGAGCTTTAAACTTCTTGATGACACTGCGCACGCTAGACACAGGAACATTCAGGTCTTTGGAGATGGACTTGTAGCCTTGAGTTTGCTCATGCTTCCTCACAATTTGGTTTCTCAAGTCCTCAGACAGTTCTTTGGTCTTCTTTCTTTTCTCCATGCTCAATGTGGTACACACAAGGACACAGGACAGAGGTGGAGTCAACTTTAATCCATGTCAACTGGCTGCAAGTGTGATTTAGTTATTGCCAACACCTGTTAGGTGCCACAGGTAAGTTACAGGTGCTGTTAATCACACACATTAGAGAAGCATCACATGATTTTACTAACAGTGCCAATACTTTTGTACACCCCCTTTTTTATGTTTCGTGTGGAACTATATCCAATTTGGCTTTAGGACAATTCTTTTTGTGTTTTTTCATTGAAGACAAATTAAATGAAGATAATAATACCAAATAATTTGTGATTGCAATCATTTTCAGGAAGAAACTGAGTATTATCTGACATAATTGCAAGGGTGTTAATACTTTTGGCCAACACTGTATATATCCCATCCTAGTATATATATCCCCTCATACTAGCACATGGGCCCCCCATGCTGAATATGGCCCCATGTGATGGTACATAGCCCTTAGTGATTGTACATAGCCCCTGGTGACGGTACATAGCCCCAAGTGATGGTACATAGCCCTCAGTAACGGTACATAGACCCCCCCATCCTGCATATGGCCCCCCCCCAGTGATGGTACATAGCCCTTCATCCTAGCTATGGCCCCCATCCTGATCTTACCCCCTCCATATGGCCCCCATCCTGCATTTACCCCGTTCTGCTCTCACCCTCTCCATATGGCCCCCATACTGCACTTAACCCTGGTCTGCTGTCACCCCCTCCATATGGCCCCCCATCCTGCACTTACCCCTCCAAATGGCCCCCCCATCCTGCACTTACCCCCTCCATATGCCCACCCACGTCCTGCACTTACCCCCGTTCTTCTCTCCCTCTGCATGCCCCCCCACATCCTACACCCACCCCCTCCATTGTGTAGATGGCCCCTTGTCCTGCACTTACCCCATCACTCTTATATGTCCCCCACATCCTGCTGTCATCCCCTCCATTGTGTAGATGCCCCCTCATCCTGCACTTACCCTGTCATTCTTACATGCCACTTCATGTCCTGCTGTCACCCCCTCCACTGTCTACATGCCGCCATGTTCTGTTGTCACCCCATCACTCTGATATGCCCCTCCACTTCCTGATGTCACCCCATCACTCTGATATGCCCCCCCCCCCACGTCCTGTTTTCACCCCATCACTCTGATATGTCCTCCCATGTCCTGCTGTCACCCCATCACTCTAATATGCCGCTATGCTGGCCCGCAGCAAGTAATATAAAAAAAGCTTCTTATTTACACTCTGGCGATCTGTGTTCACAGTGTCACCACCGACTCCCGGTCTCTACGTTGCTGCTCAGTATCTGATCATGTGATCAAGCCCACAGTGATGATGTCATCACTGTGGGCCTGATCACATGATTGGAAGACGCCGAGCAGCAGCACAGAGACCGGGAGATGGCGGTCACACTGTGAACACAGATCGCCGGAGTGTAAGTAAGAAGCTTTTTTTATTTTACTCGCTGCGGGCCAGCATGGGGGCATATCAGAGGGATGGGGTGACAGCAGGACATGAGAGGACATATCAGAGTGATGAGGTGACAACAGGACGTGGGGGGGCATATCAGAGTGATGGGGTGACAGCAGGACGTTGGGGCGGATATCAGAGTGATGGGGTGATGGCAGGACGTGGGGGGGGATCTACAAAATTTCCAAAAAATATAATATATATTATATTTCGTATACTTCTCGGTGAAACACTTCATTTTCTAGATCAAATCAATGGGTGCCAAGACTTTTGGCTATGACTATATATATGGTAGTGTACTTCTCAGTGAAACACTTCATTTTCTGGAGTAATTCAATGGGTACCAAGACTTTTGGCTATGACAATATATATATCTACAGTCATAGCCAAAAGTCTTGGCACCCATTGAATTGTTCCAGAAAATGAAGTGTTTCACCAAGAAGTATGAGAAGTATAATATATATACCGTACTTTTCAGATTATAAGACACACTTTTGTTCCCCCAAATTTTGGGGGAAAATGGGTGTGCGTTTTATAATCCGAATATACAGATTATATACAGCAGGGGAGGCTGGGGGCAGCTCTGGAGTGGTGTCCGGGGCCTGGAGTGGGCTGGCTGCGGGCTGCTGAGCCAGCGGGAGGTCTCCTGCTCCCTCTCTTTTAATATGCACTGCCGTTTTCCACCTCTTAGTGCTGAAGTTGCACTGAGAGATGGATGGGGGAGCAGTGCATATTATGTGAGCCGGTGCTCACCCCTGTTATTCTCTCACCCCCTCCATTGTGTAGATGCCCCCCCACGTCCTGCATGCTCCCCCATGTCCTCACGTCCAATTCGATGGGTGCCAAGACTTTTGGCTATGATTATGGCTAGGGTCACATCTACGTTTTTTTTTTTTAAACCTGATCCGGTTTTGAGCTTTCAAAAAGCTCAAAACCGGACCAGGAAACGCTCCTCATAGGAGCCAATGCTAAACACCGGATTGCTTCACAAGCAATCCGGTGTCCGTCTCCGGCACTGCAGCCTGCGTGAAAAATCATGCAGGCTGCAGTTTTCTGAGCGGATGTAACATCCGTAATCCAGTAGCCGGATTGCTCAGGATGTGTAATCCTGAGCAATGCGGCTACTGCATAGTTTGCTCATCCCTGCTGCTGCTGGAATGAGCAAACTGTTCTCTGTGTATAAAAAGTAATAATTTAATAAATAAATGTTGGTTTAATGTCTCTAGGGGGGCTTAGTCCCCCAAGAGACCGTACACCCACTCAGGTGGGCTTCTCCTGCAATGTAGTAATGCGCTGTGCTCCTCAGAGCTGTGCGCATGTCCCCCCCCAAACTGCTTCCCCCCCGTATCTATATACCAGTTCCGGCACCCCTCTTTTGTACATATTCCTTTTGGTGAATGAAAGAAAATATTAAAGTAGAACATCCAGTTTATAGTTACGTCTTTTTTCAGTTTCATTTTCGTATCCGTAGGCGGGGCTTTGTGCTGCTGCCTCCGCCCTCTTATTAATTATGGCCGTCCCCTCTGGCATTGCTTCAGTTTTGAGCGGCAAGCCGCGTCATGAAAGGGGCGGTGCTAAAACGCGTCATACCGGTAACCCCGCCCCTTTCATGACGCGGCCTGCCGCTCAAAACGGAAGCAATGTCAGAGGGGGCGGCCATAATTAATAAGAGGGCGGAGGCAGCAGCACAAAGCCCCGCCTAAGGATACGAAAATGAAACTGAAAAAAGACGTAACTATAAACTGGATGTTCTACTTTAATACTTTCTTTCATTCACCAAAAGGGATATGTACAAAAGAGGGGTGCCGGGACTGGTATATAGATACGGGGGGGAAGCAGTTTGGGGGGGGCATGCGCGCAGCTCTGAGGAGCACAGCGCATTAGTACATTGCAGGAGAAGCCCACCTGAGTGGGTGTACGGTCTCTAGGGGACTAAGCCCCCCTAGAGACATTAAACCAACATTTATTTATTAAATTATTACTTTTTATACACAGAGAACAGTTTGCTCATTCCAGCAGCAGCAGGAATGAGCAAACAGTCAGGTAGCCGCATTGCTCAGGATTACACATCCTGAGCAATCCGGTTACCTGATTGCGGTTGCCTCCACACATTTTTGATGAAAAATGTGTGTGACCGGTATTGCATTCACCGCATCCGGATCTGGATGCGGTGAACGCAATTCAAGTTTTAAGTGTGACCCTAGCCTTCATATATATATATATATATATAGTCACAGCCAAAAGTCTTGGCACCCATTGACTTGTTCCAGAAAATGAAGTGTTTTGCCCAGAAGTATCCTTGGGGCATAATGTACATAAATCAGTCCTGATGGGGAGGTCATAGACCTTTTTGTGTTCGTTATTGCCTACAACAAAGTGACAGTATTTTGTTGATATCAATATCTCTTCATCTCTTATTAAGGTAGAAAGTGAGATGTGAGGTCAGTGTGTGCAGGAATTTGAGTTTCTTTTTAAATCCCAAACAAGGCATCATATTTAGTTTCACACAGAAGGCAGGTACTATCCTGTTGCATGTTGTCCTGACCTTTGCACACTTTGCACAATGCTCTTTTCTTGATCGAAATACAGACAGACAAACGTTGTAATTACAAAACATGTCGGAAATGGGCAGATGGTGTGTATGTATGAGCCAAATGTTTCCTAGAATGGAATCCATTTACAATCCTATGCTGGGGTGTAAATGAAGGTAGCTGGGCTTATTCTCCTATTACTCTTGGAATGTGCTCCTGCCATCTGGTGTGTATGGACTTGGTTGGAACAATTATCCCTCTCAATATATGTGGCAGTAGCAAGTCCATGTTCTCTTTGCCTGTAGTAGCACTTATTCAATTAACTCATTTGTGATATTGTAACACTGTATATTTATATGTCTTGTAAATTTCAATATTAAAATTAACAGCTGTAAATGGATGGGACAAAAGCATGCCAGCATGAGTGTGTAAAAATACAGGTATGTTGAATGGTGGAATCATTTTTATAATTGCATAAGACCTCATTCAGAAGTTTGTATTTTCATGAATAGAATATGTAGACATTATAATATACAGTATGAGACTTTTTACATGTCTGTGTTTTATTGAGGACAGTACAGTATGTTCGCAAAATAATTACGTAGACACTTTTTGACTCACATGAAGGATCCACATGAAGGAGTACCACCAGCTATAAGGGAGCGCTCTGTTAAAGGGAACCTGGCACCTCCTAAAAGCCACCTAACCTATCAACACATGTCCCTGCACCTTCCTATTACCAATATAACTATCTGTCTCTCTGCTAAATGCTTGCTTTCAATGTTCTAAAAAACGTTTTTATATTTACTCATTAGGATGATAATGATGCGGGGGCTATATGCAATAGTCCACCTGGGGTTGTTGGTTTTCTTGATCCTTTATCACGCGATGATGGGCGTGATATTGAAATCTAATTTCGCGCCCCCAGCTTGGCTCCCTCCGCTCTGCTATGCAGCCTTTCTGTGGTAATGACGCTAAACGCGTCATTTACGGAACCGTGGGCCCCATAGCAACCCGATATTTACCCTAGCAGCAGCAGCGCTGTGCAGTGCTATGCGGGGTTCAATGGGGCCCTACTTAGCAGCACTGTGCCGCTGCAAAGGTAAATATCGGGTTGCTATGGGGCCATGGCAACCCGATATTTACCTTAGTAGCTATGTGGGGTTTAATGGGGCCGTAGCAACCCGATATTTACCTTAGCAGCGGCACAGCGCTGCTAAGCGGGGCCACATAGAACCCCGCATAGCAGCGCACAGCACTGCTGCTAAGGTAAATATCGGCTTGCTATGGCACCATAGAACCCCACATAGCAGCGCACAGCGCTGCTGCTAAGGTAGATATCAGGTTGCTATGGCCCCATATAACCCCGTATAGTTGAAAAGTGATGCAAGTGTTTATTAGTCAGTGTGAAAATTTGCAATGATTTTCGTACACAGAGAATGTGCATGTTTAGTATTTTAGTGAAAGAAAATCACCTCATCCAAAGAAAATCACTCCATGCTATCAGCTAATTGAATGGTGTAGTGATATAATCTAGTTCTTATGAACCTGAGGGGGCTGGGTGTCAGACCACTGTTTGACATTTTTTTTTAAATAAATTATGCTGGTTGATAGACAACTTTCAGTCACATTTCAGTAATATTTCACTTTTAATATTAAAAGTGAAATATGGCTGAACATTGTCTATTAACAAAAAAAAAGGTTAAGTACAGGTCTCAAACCTGGCATCCTGATGGTGGGTTTACGTGTCCCGATATCGGCCCGATATCGTAAACAACGACGCGGGAGCGCGCTTTTTGAGTGCGCTTTTCCCTGCAACGCATCGCCGGTTTAGACAGCGCGATATCGGGATACAACGTCCCGACGATGTGTACGCCCACCAACCCAGGAACGACCATTTAACATGGGAGTGAATGGGTGACGTTGCAGTTCACATCGGAGTTGGGCTGTCACACAGGACGATCCGGCTCCAACCGGCATCCGATATCGGGCGGTTGAATAGCACGCTCATTCGACCCCCGATATCGTTTGCCATCGTTTCTGCATCGCGTTGTACGTTCACACCGTACAACGCACGAACGATATCGGCTCCAACGCCCGAACCACGTGACTTTTGGTCGGAGTTGGACGCCGATATCGGGACGTGTAAACCCACCATGAGGTTCAGAGGCACTAACTTACATCATCACACCATTCAATTACCTCATCACAAGATGTGATTCTCCTATTATCTACATATGTTTCACATTCATTCCCCACTTATAAAGCTCAGGGAATATAATATACACCTGGTTATATGGGATATGTGTTCATTCACTTATTTTAAGTTCATTCTCCTCCTATAAAGCTCAGGGAACATAATATACACCTGGCTGTATAGAATATATGTTGATTTCCCTATTATCTACATATATTTCATGCTCATTTCCCCTTAAAGCACAGGAATATAATAGACACCTGGTATATGTGTTCAATCTTCTATTATTACTAATATACACTGTTCATTCCATATGTGTTCAATCTCTATTATACAGATTCCATATTCCTATTAAGATGAGTAACTTTTATATTATTCCTTTATTCATTCTTTTTGGTATGTGCTTATTTATGTATGTGGCGCCCCTGCGATCAGGAGGCCACAAAGGGAACTGCAGCCAGGAAGGTAGGACGACAGTTGAACACCAAGATCCTCACAGCCCACACAACCCACGTACAGTAGAGGGCAGCACCCAATCCAGAGCCTGGGGACTCTAGGCAGGCAAGGGGTGGTAGGGTTTAGAGACAGTGGGTGGGCAAACATGTAGTCAGGTGACAGAGGGTAGATATAGAGCAGGGGAGCAGGAAGGAGTCAGTAGGCCGAGGTAGGCTGAGATGAAAAGACTGAGATCACACGTCCTGGCAAAGTGGGGTGTAGGAGCGCAGAATCTGAACAGAGCCAGTGCAAGTCGCAGAGAGAAAGCACGTCCGAAGCCAGCACCCCAGGAGTGTGAGGGAAGAGAGGGACGGTGATACCGGGCTCTAGAACTACGGTTGAGACGGCAGACTGCAGGTGGAGTAGCCCTCCTATGATACCCAAAGACACAGTAGAAAGAGCCTGGTAGAGCCTCACACTGGAGGACTGCTGGAGGCTAGGCTGAAGTAGAGTGTCGGCTCTAGAGGGGACCGCAGATTTACCCGGCATCCCCAGACAACTGACGGGGGACCACAATTACACGTTAGGGTCCCTACCCCAAAGGACAGGCAGCTCAGTGGCAACCCGGAGGGCTCACAGGGGTCCAAGCCACCGCCATACTGTCCGGAATCACGCACACCAAAGTGAGTCACAGAGAACGCAGTAACAGCCTGAAAGGACAGAGAGACAGAGTGAGGGGTCATAGAAGTAACCTGGCTGCAGGGAGTAAGGAACCCGGATGGGAAAGTGTGCCCGTGTAAAGAGTGAACTAAGAACTGTAACTGAACTGTAAACTGTACTTAAGAACTTGGAGAAGTAAACACGGTGAACCCTGAACACGACTCCCTTGCATCTCTCTGCCTGAAAACAACTCCCTCCATACAGGTTTGCAGCAGACCTCTACCTGGAGAGCCACAGCTTGCAGGCTCCAATGCTGAAGGAGGATTCCTGCAGCATCTGGACAGTAGGTGTATTGTACTCAGCACCAGGCCTGCACACTACACAATAGACTTTACCAATACTGCCCCGGGGGAACCCAGTTCTGCCACGGAGAACTATTCCATCCTAGATGCCATCACATCATCCCCGGAGGTTCTACGGCAGCGGCGGCCCCATTACTGGCCGCACACTGTGGGTGGCGTCACGACTGACATTTCCCTTGTAAATATCCCCTTTTCACTGTCAGGCCAGGGACACGGTGCGGACCAGAACCACCCGTGACATCCCCAGTAGCAGACCCGGTCCGGTACCGAGTATCCCGTCCCACTGGGCTCGACATGTATACATAGTAAATGAGTGCCTCCCACCCAATTACCCTAGACTATGTACCATGTGAATACACAGCATGCCCTTTTTTAACACATCAGGATGATAATCAGAATGTCATATATTAAAGGTGAAATATGGCTGAAAGTTGTCTATTAACCAACATAATTGATTAAAAAAAGAAAAAATATATATTTAAAGTATGATTTAAAAAACAAACAAATTATATGTAAAATGCTGGCTTTGAATCTCGAGCCATCAAGTGCAAAGGCAGTAGGACTAAGGGGGCCGTCACACGGAACGATATCTTGCCCGATATCGTTTAAGCGATCTCCTTTTTGATCGCTTAAGCGATATCGGGCAAGATATCGTTGCATGTAATCAAGCGATTTACGATGGTAAATCGCTTGATCGTGACATCGCTGATCTGAGGTTCGGTTCTCAGATCTAGCGATGAACGATGCAACGATCTGCATCATCGTGGTGTATGACACCACGATGATCCATCTCCCAGCGACCGCGCCTATGCTGGGAGATGGTAACTATGGTACACGTCGGGTAACTAAGCGACGCGCGGCGCCTAGTTACCCGATGTGTACCATAGTAACGAGCGAGATCGCTGCTCCACATCGCTGGTGAGTCTGTCTGTGTGACAGCTCACCAGCGATGTGAGCGATATTGTAAGCGATTGCGCGTGCACGTGATCGCTTACAATATCGCTAAAGATATCTCACCGTGTGACGGCCGCCTTAGCACTACCCCATTCACTTAACTGATAGCAATAAGTGATTTTCTTTGGCTTAGAAAATAAGCATGAAGACTTTCTGTCATTGTCCAAGCTAAATTGAACTGATCTCTGATGGTTGATACTTGATTTTTGATACCTGACTTCTGACTCCTGATACCTGACTATTATCAAGTCTCAACCATCAGAATAAAAACAATTTTTGCACACACTGAGAAGTCTGCATGTTTATTCTGTAAGCCATAGAAAATTGCTTCTTGATAATTGAATGGAGAAACGGTATAAGTTAGTGCCTATGAACCTGAGGGCCAGGTTTGAGACAAGTACTTGACATTTTTTTTTTGTTAATATGACTGAAAGTTGTCTATTAACCAGCAAAATTTATTAAAAAAAGAACATGTCAAACCTGGCACTCTGAGGGTCATAGAGACTAGATTATATCACTACACTATTCAATTAGCCAATAGCATGGAGTGATTTTCTTTGGATGAGGTGATTTTCTTCCACTAAAATACTAAACATGCACACAGATTTCTTTGTATATAAAAATCACTTTGACTATAATCTCTGATAAGTGTCTAGGGACAGGGATGAAAAATCAAGTATGAGAATCAGTTGTCAGTTTTCAATTCTCAGTTGTCAATTCTCAGTTATCAGTTGACAGTTCTCATTTGTCTTGAATTCATCAGTTGGTATTTGTAAGAATTCACTGAAAAGAGAAACTTGGGCTATGATTTTGTCTGTATCTGTTGTGTTGTAGGAAAAAACTTGCTTTGACATACTGTCTCATGCGTAGCCGTGTAAGGGCCCTTTCACATCAGCGTTTTTTTCAAATCGCGGCAGATGCGGTGAAAAAACCGCATCCGCCGCGATTACCGCATACCGGCTGCACTTGCGGCACGGTTGTGGCACGGTTGCCGTAAACACCATACAAGGTATAGGCGGACTTGCGGCAGGTGCGGCAAGTGCGGTTTTGGCACTTGCGGCAGGTGTGGCTGCGAAAAAAAACGCGGCTGACAACATTTTTTTTTCGCGGCCGCACCTGCCGCAAGTGCCAAAACCGCACTTGCCGCACCTGCCGCAAGTCCGCCTATACCTTGTATGGCGTTTACCGCAACCGCTCCGCAACCGTGCCGCAAGTGCAGCCGGTATGCGGTAATCGCGGCAGATGCGTTTTTTTCACCGCATCTGCCGCGATTTGAAAAAAACGCTGATGTGAAAGGGGCCTTAGGGAATCTTTGGTAGGAAAATTGTATATGCCACTCAAGTGAAGGATCATGGGGTGCCAGAGTAGGGTTCCAGTCTATAAAGGATAGAATTAGTAAAACTCAACACTTAAAGGGAACCTGACCCCTAAAAATCACCCCCAGACCATTTATACCTGTCCCTGCACCTCCAGTAATGCATTGGAGGCATCCCTTTGTGTAAAAAAGGGTATTTGTAAAGTATGTAAAAGTGCTTTTATCACCTTGATTTCTTTGGCTTCTCGGTGCTTGAGAAGTCACACAGGGCGCTCCCTGTAGCTTCTCAATTATTCACGCCCAGATGGGCGTGCTAAGGCAGTGTAAGCTCCCTCGCCCCCTTCCATGGGCTGTATAGCCTGTATGACGCAAATCACGTCATATCCATATCATAGGACTTCGTGCTGCGCATTGCACATGCACGCGTTTGCTCAACAGCAGCTAATCCCAGACTAGCTCATTGCACATGCACACGTTTGCTCTACAGCAGCTAATCCCAGAATGTGCCACCCTGCCTCTGTGCCTGTCCCCCTGCACATCCCTGTCTCTGTGCCTTTCCCTCTGCCTCTCTGCCTGTCCCCTTGCGCTCCTATGCCTGTCCCTCTGCCTTGGTGCCTGTCTCCCTTCGCCCCCTGCCTCTCAGACTGTCCCCTTGCCCCCCCTGTCTCTGTGCCCCTGTCTCTGTGCCAGTGCCCCTGCCTTTCTCACTGCGCACCCCTGCCTCTGTGGCTGTCCCCCTGCGCCCCCCTTTCTTTGTGCCTGTCCCCCTGTGCCCCCTGCCTCAGTGCCTGTGCCCCCCTGCCACGGAGCCTGTCCCCTTGTGCCCCCCTGCCTCTGTGGCTGTCCCTGCGCCCCCCTGCCTCTGCGCCTGTCCCTCTGCCTCTGTGGCTGTCCCCCTGTACATCCCTGTCTCTGTGCCTGTCTCCTGCGCCCCCCTACCCCCATGCCTGTCCCCCTGTGCCTCTCTGCCTGTCCTCCTGTGCCCCCTGATTCTGTGCCTGTATCCTTGTGCCCCCATACCTGTCCCCCTGCCTCTCAGACTGTCCCCTTGCGCCCCCTGTCTCTGTGCTTGTGCCCCTGTCTCTGTGCCTGTCCCCCTGCACCTCTCTACATCTCCCCCTGTGCTACGTCCTCCCCCCTCGCTCCCCCTCCGGTGTCACCCCTGCCTGGCATTACCGATGACAGCTGCTGAAGGTTCCAGGAAGACACTCTCACTCTGTGGAGCCGGTCATGTGACAAGGCCTGTGTGAAGTCACATCAGCCCGCCCTGTCACATGACCTGCCCCACACAGTCTCTTCCTGAAGCCTTCAGCAATGCATCCTGGTAATGCCAGGTGGGGGTGACACCGGAGGGGAGGCGAGGGGGGAGGACAGAAGATGTGGGGGTGCCGCGGGGAGTAGGGGGGACGTAGGGAGTGCAGGCAGGTGGAGCGTGGGGGCCACAGGAAGCGCAGGCAGGAGGAGCTGGGGGGGCTTTGAGGAGAGCCGCGCCATGCAGCTCTTTTGCATACCGGCAACTTCCATCTGCGGCGCGCGATTTCATCCTCAGACGGAAGTGGCCATATATTATATATAATGTTGATGGACCACAGCATATCATTAACAACGTGGACTAGGAAAAATGGCATATAAAATAATATACAGTATAAAATTGCAATGTAAATTGGAAATATCCCTGGCAGGTAATTGTAGCAGAGACATGAATGTCTGCCAAGCACTGACACATTATGTATGACCTCTTAGTTTCTTTGCCTTTGCAGATGATATTAGCCAATGGCTCAAAAAAAAACAACAATATTTTTCCTCCATGCAATGCCTAATCTAGTAGTATCATTGGCTTGTGTGGTCTTAGCAGACAGTGGACACAGATGTCTGCCACTGATACCATCAAGAATTAGTAATGAGCTTTGTCACTGGCACTAGTGAAGGGTGAAAATATAAGCTACCGAAGAGTGCTTCATAAGCTTTTAGGCTCCAATATCAAGTGCTAGGGCAAAGAAAACATGTATTGTATATACTTTTAAAGTATACATTTCATTGTGCCCTTAATGCATCTGTGCATTAATCCAGGATGAGACTGGAAGAACTGGAATGAGTCAGCTTGTACTTATACATATAAATATAAAACTACTACAGTACCAAGAAATGTAACACTTGTCAGAATCTGTTAAAGAAATGCAACCAAGCTGTGACGGTATCACGTATCCTACACAGATGAGAAGAAAAAAATAACATATCCTAAGTGCCATTATTAATCATCCCATTATAAAGCAGCACTCCACTGGGCTATACTGAGATCATGTGCCAACCGAGGACAAATATTAAATACATTCTGAACTTATAATTAGAGATGAGCCAAACTCTGAAAATTCTCCTTACCGGGACTTAAATGCCCGGGAAGTCTCTTATTGCTAGACTTTCTTTGTCATTTTAAAGACATCAAATGAAAATCCGATCATCAGTAAAATGCAGACAAAGACAATTTTCCACAGATACCTAATATCTGTATATAATATATTGATGTGTACACAAACAGACATACAGCATATACTGGATTCATTTTATTATAGATTTGTTAAATGTATCAACATACAAAGCTGCTCATTCCTTCATGATCCAGATCAAGGGCCTTATCTACCGGGTCACTCAGTTGGGAAATACAACCTGAGATTTAGATGCCCAGGGCTAACCTTGTGCCCATCAAGAATAATTGTTGCATTTAAACAGACCAATCATTTTTAGTCATTTCAATCATTGTCGTATGTTTTTATAGGAGTGACTTTGTATAGCTTGTGAGTTTTCCTTTAATTCACCACTGACTTGATATTAAGATTAAACTAAGAGATGAAAGTTGGCCTGTAATCACACTTTACATGATGATTTACCCTTCATGTTCCATTCATATTTAAAGGGGTTATTGCAACATCATAAATGTTTAAAATTGCAACTTTACTGAGATTCTCTTAAAATCTCCTTCTATACTCTTTTATCTCTTCTTTTCACAATCACATACAAGATTTCTCCCGTGCATCCCCCATGCTCTGGAACTCCCTGCCCAAACACATCAGACTCTCGCCCACCATGGAAACCTTCAAAATGAAGCTGAAGACCCACCTCTTCTGACAAGCCTAAAACCAACGATAACCCTCAGTTCACTAAAGCGACCCATGACCAGCTCTATCCTCACTTACTGTATCCTCACCCATTCCTTGTAGACTGTGAGCCTTCGCGGGTAGGGTGCTCTCTCCTCACCTACTGTATCCTCACCCATCCCTTGTAGACTGTGAGCCCTCGCAGGCAGGGTCCTCTCTCCTGACCTACTGTATCCTCACCCATCTCTTGTACTGTACACTGTGAGCCCTCAAGGGCAGGGTTCTCTCTCCTCACCTATTGTATCCTCACCCGTCCCGTGTAGACTATGAGCCCTCATGGGCAGGGTCCTCTCTCCTCACCTACTGTATCCTCACCTATCCCTTGTAGACTGCAAGCCCTCGAGGGAGGGGTCCTCTCTCCTCTCCAACTGTATCCTCACCCATCTCTTGTAAACTGTGAGCCTTTGCGGGCAGGGTCCTCTCTTCTCCTGTACCTGTGTGTGCCTTGCATTGTTCATGAATATTGTACTTGTCTACTGTATGTAGGCCATTTTCACATGGAATAAATGGTGCTATAGTATTAATTATTAATAATAATAATAATAATAATAATAATTGCTGTTTATTAAAAAGACTACCTGTTCTAAAAAAGGAGGAATTTTTATTTTTAAATGTTTAATGCTCATTGTCTAGTTTGTTAGCCACCACTCCAGGCTATCTGTGGTGGCTGGTCTCCTTGGTAAGGAGCAAGGTACTTACATGCTCTTTAAAATAGAGTTTGTAAGCGCTGCTCTGCAGCTAAATGAATTGCTGAATCTAGCTAGCTTCAGCACAACTATGCTCCTCCAATACTGAAGGGGCAAAGCTATAGAATTGGTGAGAGGAAAGAAATCTTCTCTTGACCCCTCCTGCATAAATAACTACAGACCAGTCTCCAATCTCCCCTTCATCTCTAAACTCTTGAAGCGCCTGGTCTACACTCGCCTCACCCGTTACCTCTCCACTCACTCTCTTCTAGATCCATTACAGTCTGATTTCTGCCCCCTACATTCTACAGAAACTGCCCTCAAAGTGACCAATGACCTTCTGATGGCCAAAAAGAATGATGACCACTCTCTGCTTATTCTTCTTGACCTCTCTGCAGCTTTTGACACTGCTGACCACCATCTCCTAGTCACTATGCTACACTCAATCAGCATAAAGGACACCCCTCTCTCCTGGTTCTCTTCCTATCTTTCTGACCGCTCTTTCAGTGTATCATTTGCTGGCTCCATTTCCTCTCCTCTTCCTCTTACTATTGGGGTCCCTCAGGGTTCAGTCCTTGGCCCTCTCCTCTTCTCTCTCTACACAGCCCCTATTGGACAGACCATCAGCAGATTTGCCTATCAATACCATCTTTATGCTGATGACACACAACTATATATTTCAGCCCCTCACCTTACTTCCACTGTACTAAAGAACGCCAGTGACTGTCTAACTGCAGTTTCCAACATCATGTCCACTCTCTGTCTGAAACTCAACCTTTCCAAAACTGAACTTCTTCTGCTCCTGCCCTCCACTAACCTCCCTAAATCTGACATCTCTCTCTCGGTGTGCTGCACCACTATAACGCCTAGGCAGCAGGGTCACTGTCCGGGTGTCATGTTTGACACCAATCTATCCTTAACCTCATATATATAATCCTATATATAATCTCTCACCCGCTCTTGGTTCTTGCACCTGAAGAGCATCTCTAGAATCCACCCCTTCCTCACCATGGAAACAACAAAAATCCTCACTGTGGCCTCGATCCATTCCCACATTGATTACTACAATTCTCTATTAACTGGCCTCCCCCTCACTAGACTCTCCTCTCTCCAGTCCATCCTTAATGCGGCAGCCAGGGTCACCTATCTAACCAATCAGTGCACTGGCTGCCTATACACTTCAGGATCCAATTCAAATTGCTTGTTCTCACCCACAAAGCTCTTCACAGTGCAGTACCTCCCTACATCTTCTCCCTCATGTCACATATTGACTGCCTTGCTGTATGGAAGTGCTGCTGCTGTGGTTTAAATGAAGCCTTTTTTTCTCTCTGCTTTGCAGTGTGCGGCTCTACAGGTGAGGTTGCTACAGGTGTGTGTGATGGATATGACTCATGCTTAGGTGAGCTGAGGGGCGTGTCTGGGCTGGCTGCTTCCCACCCCATAAATGGGTCAGCTGACATCCACCTGATGTTGCTGATTCAGTTCATTTCTGGACTGTGACCTGTTGTGAGCAGATGCTGATCCAGAGCTGCTGCCTTACTCTCCATTGGAAGCTGCTGGGTTTCGTGGTCCGTGGGTGGAAGTAGGGTCTTATGCCCAGGGCTTCTCAGGAGTTAGGGACTTAGGCTGGTGGCTCGGACCTCCTCACCTTTAGAGGTACCTCCGAGATCAGGGCGAGTCAGGGACTCCAGAATAAGGGCCAGAGCAGGCTCCCCTGACTCCCTACACCCAGTTCCCTCCTACGTCTGGGCACCTAGGCCCCCCCAGCATGACATAATCAGCGACCCACTATTTTTTCCCTGAAGATTCTATGTCAACACGAGCTTTTGCGCACCTGGTGGAGGAACTCTCTCAGGAGGTGTCTATCCTGCGAAACCAGGTGGATCATCAGCTTCGAGAAGTGGTTGGGTATCTGGCTGCGGTTCACACGCTGTCTGTACCAGAACCCGATATCTCCCTTCCTTACCGATTTTCAGGAGGGAGAGATACATTTTTTGTTTTTAGAGAAGCCTGCAAATTGTATTTCAGGCTGTGTCCTCATTCTTCGAGGAGTGAGGAACAGCGCGTGGGGATTATACTCTCCCTTCTTAAGGGGGATCCCCAGGCCTGGGCCTTCTCTCTGCCAACCGATTCTCCATTCATGCGGTCAGTGGATGAGTTTTTTGCAGCGCTTGCCCTGGTGTATGGTGACACTGATGCCATCTCCCTTGCTGAGTTTAACCTACGTAAGCTCAGACAGGGAGCATGACCGGTCGAGGAGTATTGCTCTGAATTCAAGAGGTGGGTCACTGACACTCGATGGAATCACCCAGTTCTGTCTGTTGTTGTCAGATCGGTTACAAGACACCATGAGTCAGTACACTGCTCCGGAGATGCAGGAGGCTGCAATGGCACTTGCTATAAGGTTGGACAGATGCCTAAGAGAGAGACCAGATCCGACCCTGCCCTCGGTGACCATTCCTGCTGTGCACGTTACACGTGTGAGTTATGATGTTCCTAAGCAGTTGGGGACTGCAGAGTCTTGTACTAACCCATATGCAGGTCATCAGGTTGGGCGGTCTTGTTTCTTTTGCGGTCAACCAGATCACTTCATTATTGTCCCATGTGGATAAGTGTGGCAGTTCTGCTGTGTCTGTCGTGTTGGTCAGGCCTGCTCCTATGTCTCCACTGGTGGTGGTTAATCACCCACCGAAGGATAGAAGTAAAACTCTGCCGACAACTCAGATCGATGCTGTACTCAGGGGTTATCCGGAGAAGCGTGTTAGGTGGAAAGTGGTTGCCCCCACTAAGCCCTTGGTGAGAATGGTCCCCAAAACAAAACCGGGAACCATCTCTGCGTTTGCCCCCCTGAGAATGAACCTTCAGTCTGTAACCGTGTGACTGGCAATAAATGTTCAGGTCCAGAGCTGAGTGTGGATGACTATGTGTGGGTGCTGTCAAAACACGTAAGGTGGAAATGTGCGGCTGGAGCTCCTACCATTGGAGTAAATAGTCCATTTAAAATTGCGGCCGTTTGCCACCCTGTGTTGTTTCAGCTAGCCATCCCCCCAGTGCTTTGTACCCGTAATATCTTCCATAAGTCGTCGTTCAGGAGGTTCAGACTATTGCCGGACGTGTCCGGTTTGGAGTCCGGAGGCCTCTCATAAAGGGGGGGGGTGGTACTGTCACGTATTGAATGACTAGCTATATGGAGGTGCTGATGCTGTTGTTTAAATTAAGCCTTTTTTCTTCTCTGCTTTGCAATGTGTGGCTCTACAGGTGAGGTTGCTGCAGGTGTGTGTGATGGATATGACTCATGCTTAGATGAGCTGAGGGGCGTGCCTGGGCTGGCTGCTCCCCGCCCCTCGCCTATAAATGGGTCAGCTGACATCCACCTGATGTCACTGATTCAGTTTACTTCTGGACTGTGACCTGTTGTGAGCGGATGCTGATCCAGAGCTGCTGCCTTACTCTCCATTGGAAGCTGCTGGATTCTGTGGTCCGTGGGTGGAGGTAGGGGCTTATGCCCAGGGCTTCTCAGGAGTTAGAGACTTAGGCTGGTGGCTCAGACCTACTCACCTTTAGAGATACCTCCAAGATCAGGGCGAGTCAGGGACCCCAGTATCAGGGCCAGAGCAGGCTCCCCTGACTCCCTACGCCCAGTTCCCTCCTACTTCTGGGCACCCCGCCCCCCCCCCCCCCAGCGTGACACCTCATCTCGGTCTATCACCCTTCCCATTCTCTAGATTCTACAAATAACCTTCGACTAACATCCCTAATAATCTGAACCTCCCATTCCTGGCTCCAAGACTTCTCTCGAGCTGCACCAATTCTCTAGAATGCTCTACAACAAGAAATTAGGACAATCCACAATTTACATAATGTCAGGCGATCCTTAAAAACACATCTTTTTAAGGCGGCCTATTATGCTCTGTAATCGAAGTCCTTTATACTGTATATAGTCTATTCACTATCTTTCTGGGCCTAACTCTCCTTCAAACTCTACCAAACCCAAAAGCTCTACACAGATTGGCTGGTGACCACTCATGTCATTCTATCTATCCCCATTTCCTCAAGATGCCTGGACCATCATTGTAAATAAGCCCCTGTACTTTGTGTAATCCCCATCTCATTGTAGATTGTAAGTTCTTTTGAGCAGGACATAGTCTTTATTTTTTGCTTTAATTGTTGTATTGTATTTTTTGCATTGTTTCTCTGCTTTAATTATTGTATTGTGTTTTTTATAATTGTTACTTATGACTGTTTGTTTATGAACCACAGAATTGTAAAGCGCTGCGGAATATGTTGGCGCTACATAAAGATTATTATTATTATTATTATTCAGACCAGAGGCTCAAGGATGCCTCTAATCAAATCTGTTAATTATGAGTTCACTGCTCCAGCAGGCAAGAGGCCAGTAGGAAAGGGGTCAGTATATCCATAAAGACTGATGATGACTACAACCCTTTAGTTGCATTAACCCTTAATATAAAGAAAATGCCACTGCAACAGAAGTCCTTGATTCTAGGTTTCTACTGCTTTTTTCTGTAGTACTTATTGAGGAAGTTAGCCAAGTCACTGTTTTCAAAGCATTTAGGTCTATAAACTATGTCTATCCTAAGCCATTCCAGGACAATTTTTTTTTAGATTTATTATACGAGTTGTCTAATAAAGGGAACCCCTATCTATGTGACCTTACAACCTTCTGCCATGACTCTCTCTAATAGTCCTCTATGTAAGAGAAGAACATACTTCAATTGAACATTTCCCCAGCAATACTTCTGGCTGACTTTGGTTGCCCCTGGCAGAATAAGCTGTAATTTCTTGTGAGCACATTTCGCACACTATACCGGTCGAATATTGTAAATTACCGAAAGTGTGTAAAATCATTAGTAGGATTATGATGAGTTGTTTGGTTTATGGTGGGGCACTTGATTACTAGGAAACAATCATTGCTTTTTCATCATTCTCATTGTCAGACTATATGAAAAATGGCTGAAAAAATAGGGCGACTTCTTTTCATTTAAATGACATAAATCGTAACGGGAACGGTGCATGCCCAATTACAGTTAACAGAGTCTATGTGTTGGTTTCTGTCAAGGAACGGTTCCATCACAGCTTTGAGATCCATTTTTCGGTGCCTGTGATGGGACAGAAAAACAGAATCTTTAACTCAAATGTAAACCACGTAAATCTAGCCTGACTACATCATAAAAAAATGTGTGCATTCATGGAAAAATACCTGAAGGACCTCACAATATGCCTTTCACACTCATCTATTGGATTTGAGGTATACTGTTAGGAGTCAAGAAACTTCATGGAAACTAAGCTTTCGAGTGTATACATTTTGCTTACATATGTTTATTCTGTCTCTCATTGCACAAACCTACAGAGCCCTCCATGTGCTTAGGTCTCTTTGTGACATTTTGCAAAATCTGTTTGTTTTCTCCTTGACGTGATGGACACATGCAGCTGTTATTGATTTCTGGAATAGAGGTGAGAGCATGGAGAAACTAGAAAGGGAGTTTAGAAAATGAAAACACTGGGAATGTAATTACATCCATCTGACAGGATGGCTAAGTGGGGGAGGCATGCCTGAAGGGAGAGGATTGGGGAAAAGGGCTGGAAAGGCTTGGGTAGTGTTTAATCTTTTCCTTCTGGTCGGGGCCACACAGATAATTGTAGTCAGCTTCTACACTTAAGGATAAAACTCTTTTATATACAGCTACACATAGTATTTTCCATATTATAGGATTCTTCTACCATTTTATATAATAATATTTATTAAGTCCATAGTGCTTTACATACATTTTGCAATGAATAAAAGTCAACACTTCTGAAGATAATCGAAAAGTTTTAGTTTGTATGTTCCAATATGTAATGTGTGAAAAGTAAAGACAAATTTATAAAGTGCTAATAAGGTAGATGGAAAAAGTAAAGGCGTTGCGTGTTTTTGGATTACACCCTATTCTGAGGTTTCTCCAAGTTTATTCCCCAACCACCATTAACTGAAGCTGAAACCACCTCCTATAGCTTGTAATGCAACTGGATGAAAGACTGAAAGTGATCTATGTTTTTCGATTACACCCTGTTTTGAGGTGTCGCTGCCAAGTTCATTTTCTATCCACTACTGCTGAAAGCGAAAACCACATATATTTTGTTCATGCCTTAATTTTAGGCTTTGACATTAGGTTTGGTTACTTCTCACCATACCTAGTCACACAGGATGACATTAAGATCAGATATTTTGTATCGTTCATATTAATTATATTTTCCAAAATGTACAAAAATCAATCAAAGACTTTAAGAAGACAAACCCTACTTATAAGTGAATAGCCCTTATAATCCTCATGACTACCAATATCATTATTATATATAAATGTTGAGGTAAGGACTGGAAAAAACAGAGTAATAATATGTGGGCTTTATCCCGGGTAAGCACATTTTGGCTCTGGAAGAGAAATAGTGGTGGTGGGGAGATGTTTTAGCACATGAATGCTCATGTTGTTTGGTTGCATTGCATAACCACAACACTACTGAATAGTAAATATCAACAATCTCTCTTGGATAATGGTGCAAACCTCATCAGGGGTGTCACGTGTAGCATATGCTTCAGTCTTCTTGAACTGCTCTGCAGTGATTTAATGTGTTTAATTCCTGTTGGTAACTTCAGGGTTAATGTCAGTAGCTGCTGCAGTGATGTTGTATATGGTCTGCTGTGGCTCCTCAGGTGAGCTGTTGCTGGGTGTGTCAGGTGATGTGGTTTCCATGCTCCTAGTATTTAAATAGTTCCCTTTCCCACCATCAAGTGTCATTGATAGAGCTTAGTCTCTGTTCTGAGCTTGTGCTGTGAGGACATAATGTTGTGTTACAGAAGCATTCCTAAAGAAAACCACATTGTGAGAATCATCTGTTGGGAGTTTCTGTTCCTTTCCTTGGGTGGACGTGAGGGGGTGTCAGACAAGGTCAGACAAGGTTTTCTGTTTCCCTTAGCCCATGTCTGCCTTCCTTCTACTATTCCACTCATTCACTATCAGCACCCTGTGACAACGGGAAGAAAGTAGAGATTGTAGAAGTAGACAGATGATGATCACAACTAGAAATATTAAGTACCATATCTGAATCTTATATTATCTCTGCTTTGTAAGTTTTGTGTTGATCACTCATGGTACTGTTTCTATTAATGAGCATCATCTGGCTGTCTCTAAAATCTTTGTTATTACATTTAATTAGTTATTGAATATAGTGAAAAATATATGGCATTTTAAAGGGGTTTACAATTACTGTTATTTAGATGACACCTGAAACCCAAACAAATTAGCTATAACCGGCTCTAAACATTTGTTGGCATTGCAAGGAGCAGAACACCACGGAGCAGAACTCTGTATACTGCTTTACTGCTTAGTGACCGATGTTGGGTACTGCAGATCAGTGCCGATTATTTCAATTAGAGCTGATCTGCAGTACTAAACTGCATATGAATATGCATATGCAGTACTAAACAGTGTATGAACTGTGGATTTCTGCTGTATGAACTGCTTACATCTGGTTGCTGCCGGAACTGGTCATAGCTAATTGGTGTGGGTGGGGGTATTGGACCCTTGTAGTATTGTTATGGTTGACCTATTCTGACGATAGCTCATCAATATCATAGAAGTGGAAAACCCCTTTAAAGACTATTGCTTAGCAACTCTAAAACAGAGTTTGCATCTTGGCCTGGTCCCTGCCCCTCCTGTGCCTGTACGTCCTGATCACCTAAATTTAGTGTACTTGTTCTTGTCTCCCTTATCCTCATGTAAAGCGCCATGGAACCTAATGGCGCTATATAAATAAATAATAACAATAATAATATCACAGTAAGAATCACAGGATACCTAATATTCTGACCTTTGCTCTGGTAAAGTTTGCATGTGCAAAATTTCAGGATCTTTTTTTACCATATACTTATTCACGCTCTCATCATCTCCCGCCTCGATTACTGCAACCTACTGCTCACCGGCCTCCCCAATACCTCTCTTGCACCTCTCCAATCTATCTTGAACTCTGCTACCCGCCTAATCCATCTGTCTCCCCGCTACTCCCCTGTTTCCCCCCTCTGCCAAGCCCTTCACTGGCTCCCTACTTCCCAGAGATCTTGGTTTAAAACATTAACCATGACATGCAAAGCCATTCACAACCTGTGCCCTCCATACATCTCTGACATGGTCTCCCGATACCTATCCTCACGCAACCTGCGATCCTCCCAAGAGCTTCTCCTTTACTCCCCCCTAATCTCCTCTTCGCACAACCGCATACAGGATTTCTCCCGTGCTTCACCTATACTCTGGAACGCTCTGCCCCAACACATCACATTCTCCTACCCTGGGAACCTTCAAAAGAAGTCTGAAGACCCACCTCTTCTGCCAAGCCTACCACCTGCAATAAGACCCAGTCCACCACACCGCCTCACGACTGGAATTTCCCCCTCCCACTGTATCCCCACCCACCCCTCATAGACTGTGAGCTTTCGCGGACAGGATTTCTCCCCTCTTGTATCTGTACAATCGAATTGTCAACATTTATTGTTACTTGTATTGTTACTATGTTACTTGTCCTAGTCTGCCCTTTTAGCATGTAAAGCACCATGGAATATAATGGCACTATATAAATAAATAATAATTATTGCTACTAATAAACGATGACTTCCAAACCTCCTACTCCCGACTCCAAGACTTCTCTCGAGGTGCGTCTGGTCTCTGAAATGCTCTACCCCAAGAAATAAGTTGTACCTACAACTTACATAGCTTCAGGCGCTCCCTAAAAACACATCTTTTTAAGGTGGCCTAGTCAAAATCACTCAAACATAGCCTATTCACTCCACCAGACACAAAGTGCTTTACACAGAATGGCTGGTGGCCACTCATGCAGCTCTCATCAATTTCCACTTCTTTAAGTTGGCTGCACCATCATTGTAAATAAGCCCCTGTACTCTGTCACCCCATCTCATTGTAGACTGTAAGCTCTTATGAGCAGGGCTGTCATTATTTTGCTTTAATTATTATATTCTTTGATAACTGTTACTTATGACTGTTTGTATATGAACCTCTGAATTGTAAAGCACTGTGGAATACATTGGCACTATATAAATAAAGATTATTATTATCTTTTTTCTTTTTTTCATTTTCCACCGAGTGATTGTGGAAATCATGGAAAATCTTATATAATGTTTGATTAAATATGATAAAATTACTTGTTTCTGCTTATGTGTCATGGATGTTTAAATACCAGCCTTATTAACGGCATTGTAAATTCCTTGTATTGTAATGTTTATTTAAATTTTTAGAATTCAAAGTGATTTCATGAGTTTAAATATATCCCCAAAAATCTCTGTCTATTTCTCATTCCTGTTTATCTTTTAATCGCTCACACTGTCACCTATATGTTGCGATTCTTCTTTTTGATTTTGTCGACTTAGCATTGAATGGAAATTGAAGCATGAAAAGTTATATAAATGTAACTTCAATCCATCTCAATATTTCACTTCACTTTGTCTTTACTTACGTTGATTCTTAGGGCAACTTTGCATATGCACATGGCAACAATTATTTGAAATAATAAACCTACCCTGAGAACCTGAGCATTCATGGGCCAACAGATGTGTCAACCTACTTAACAATATAGCAAAGTCATTTATTTCAATCAAGGTGATGCAGCACAAGAAAATAAATAATCGAAGCTTTAAGTACAAACAGCGCTGTAACGTGTTGGAAGCAGTTGCAAGACTTGTAGCTGTACACACCTGTTTGGCTAAAAATTTGAACCAGCAAAATGATGTTGGCTTAGGAATTTAGCACACACTTCAGTGACCTCTTCCGCATGCTCACTCTCTTTTTTAACTTAAGATGAAAAAGGATTAATTTTAATAAGTAGATCTGATTGTGAGCTATAATAGAAACTTGATTCCAGCTCACCCAATTGCTCTATGCTCATCCACCTGGGGCTCAGACACCAGTCTCGCCCTGGTCTCACATCAAGGATAATAGAAAAAATTGGAGTCCGGCTCAACAGGACTGAATTTTCCTTTTCTTTTTCTTTTTAAAAAGACAATATAGTGCATACAAAATGAAAATTTACATGGTCGACACAACCCAGTTGACACATTTCAACTGCACTGAGCAGTCTTAGTCATGACTGAGTAAGTCATTGGTAAGGCTGGCTTCACATTTGCGTTCGGCACTGCAGCGTATGCTGCACATACCCATGCGCAGTGCCGAACGCAAACACTTTCATGTGAACGCAGCGGAGATTGTCCACATGCGTTCACATGAAGAGACAGCCCGGCCACGCAATCGGCCGGGAGGCAGACATCATTTCCTCCTGCCAGCCGCTGCCGCTGATCTCTTCCTCCCTGCCGCCGCTGCTGGTTTAAAATAGCCAGCGGGAAAGCCAGCGGTGAAAACAGTTCACCGCCGGCTTTCCTGCCCTGCTAATTCAAATGAACAGCTGATGCTGAAGATGAAGAAGAAAGAAGAAGAAGAAGAGGAAGAAGAAGAAGAAGAAGAACAAAAAAGAGGAAAGAAGAAGAAGAAAGAAGAGGAAATAAGAAGAAAAAGAAAGAAGAGGAAAGAAGAAAAGGAAAGAAGAAGAAGAGAACGTAGATCACCTGTAGATGACCTCGGAGGAGGTCATCATCCGCAGCGTCTGTGCGCTTGCCAGCAGATCGCAATGTGCATAGATGCACCTTTATTCATTTTTAGTGCGCAGCTGTCTGCTTGCGCATAGAGCAAGCACACAGCTATGCACAAAAAAATGCAACATTTTGCATTCAGCATGTGCATAAATTATGCGCAGTCAAACACAAACGCAGCTGAGCGCAGGTGCACACAGAAACTATACATTCCTATGTTAAACATAGGAGCGCATAGTGCCTGCGTCTTGCTGCGCTCAGGTACACTGCGTTCACAGCGCACATCATGCGCAAATGTGAACCCACCCTAAGACTGCTTAGTGCAGTCAAAATACATTGACTGGGTCATGTCGATCATGTACATTTTTCTTTTGTATGCACTATATTTTCTTTTGAAAAATAAAAGTAAAAGAAAATCCCGTCCTGTTGAGCTGGACTCCAGTTTTTTCTATTATCCCTGACTGTGAGTTGCCTAAGTTATTACAAAAAGTACCTTTTAACACAAGGGTGTAGCTATGATAAGCCACAACCCTACTTAGAGGTACTCTTAAATAGGGTTAGTAGCCTACCATAGGCACACGCTTGACATATCATAATCATACTTTTGTGTTAATTGATACTTTTTGTACTTTTTAGGTGTTTTTATCATTTTTTTGTATGTATATAGTGATTTAATAAAATGTACCGTATATACTCGTGTATAAGTCGACCCGTGTATAAGCCGACCCCCCTACTTTTGCCCCCAAAGCCTGGGAAAACCTATTGACTCGTGTATAAGCCGAGGGTGGACCCCAGCACATGTATACAGCCCCCAGCAGTGTGGTATACAGTAGCCTCCCCAGTGGTATATACAGGCCCCAGCAGTGTTACAGCAGCCTCCCCAGTGGTATATACAGCAGCAGCCCCACCAAACCTGTAAAGTAATAGATCATTATACTTTTCCCTGTCGCCGCCGTCGCTGCTCTGCACCGCGCTCCTCCGGGTCTTCATGCTTCTTCCGGCTTCCTCTTCTGGTGGGCGCAGGCAATGACGTCATTGTCAGTGCGTCGGAGGAGGAAGCCGGAAGAAGCATGAAGACCCGGTGGAGCGCGGTGCAGAGCGGTGACAGCGGCGATAGGGATAAGTATAATGATCTATTACTTTACAGGTTTGCGGCAGCAAGGGGGGGCCCTGTATACCAATGGGGGGGGGGGCGCCTGTATACTGATGGGGGGGGCGGGCGGCCTTTTGACTCGCGTATAAGCCGATGGGGGGGACTTTTCAGCCCAATTTTTGGGCTGAAAAACTCGGCTTATACGCGAGTATATACGGTATTTATATTTTTGGATGCCTCTTGCTATATAGACTTTCTTTGCTCTTCTGATATTTTTTGTTATTCTGGTGCATGCAATTAATGTGGCTTTGGTGAATAACATGCTGTTCAAATATGGCACATATGATTTACCCTAAAAAAATCTCAAATATCTCTTAACCTCAAAGCATAATAAATGGAGTTATTGGAAAAATATTAAACACAATAAAAAAAATATAATCACATATCCCCTCAGCTTTCCCTGCTGCCAGAGCTAACTGTTGGTCTTCCACTGAATTCCTTCTGCTCCACTCCGACATTGGTCTCCTCTTCAAACTTTGCCATCACTTATCATGCCAGCTGTATCTCAACGCATGTTATCATATTGACTTGCCCCGGTGGGGGCCGTGGGGCACTCGGACCTGGGCCCTCTCGACGTAGTCGGGGCTGCGGAGATGTCAAGGTGGCGTTACCCTGTACGTGGACCCCTCGTTGGGTGATCAGTTAAAAAGGGGAAATTTTGAAAAAGGGATGAAAAGAAAAAAATAAAAAATAAAATAAAATTTTGTGTCGTGACGCCACCTATGGAAGGTGGCCGGTATAGCCACTGCTGCAGTCGGGACCTCTGGGGATGATGGGAGTAAACAGCTGTGATGGTTTGGCTCTCCACGAGAAGGCGGGTCCCCAGGGTAACCGAATAGTCTGTGGAAGTGATAGGTTCGTTGGAGGTGCAGGACATAGTGCACGAAATAACCGACAGACACAGGGGGGACAGTCTCCTTTACCTTTACTGAAGAAAGTAGCAAGTTTATCCAAGGCACTGTCCACAAGCGGTGTTAGGGGTCTGGAGCCTGGAAGCAAGTTGAGGTTTTCCACACCTGGTGAGTTCTGAGGCCTCCCTACCGTGCTGCTCTCAGTGGGCTCTGGCTGCTTGAAGCTATGCTGCGACCCTCTCCTCTCTCTTTCTGTCCCTGGCCCGTGTGACAGGCGGCTTGAGCCCTTTTTACATTACTCTCTTTTGACTGCATCTCCCTGTGATCTTAGGTTCTGCTGTGTCTCCTGGCTTTGTGGTTGGCGAGCGACTTCGAATTACCTGCCCTCCGGTGTTGGCTGCTGGGCATAAAGTCTCTCACGACCTTGGACTCTGGTGTCCGTTCCTGCGCTCGGTGCTGGGGCGAGCTGGCACTGGCTTCTCTCCCCACACCTACTCCTTCACTTCCTCAGACAGTCACCTATGGGTCCCTCACACTGGCTAGTCAGTATCCTTGGATGAGCCTGACACGGCTCCTGTCCGCAGGATGTCTTCAACAGTCCTCCTAGGAACTGAACTGCCTAACCCTGCCCCCAGAGCAGAATTTATAGGGGACCTATAACTGAACTCGGGTTTAGAACTCCCCCTTCTGGCCTTGAGGTGGGAAGGTGTTGTGTGTGTGTTTCACCTGATGTGGGTACCTTCCCTTGCTTCCAAGCACAGTATTGTGGCAACCGGACCCTGGGGCTCCACATTATCATGCAATGCGGCTCTCCATGTGGTTATGTGGGATACTTCATATATGATGTCAGAAAGTGCATTGATGCATAGCTGGTACTAGATGTTGCAATGAAGAGTGAGTAGGAAACCAGCAGAGGGAAGTGTCCGCCAAGCTAGCCCACCAGGAAGCTGCAAATTGAAGAGACAGGTGAATGGATAACTGATAATACATGTTTATCATGCTTTATCTTCTTTCCAGCTGCTAAAAAAAATAAGGGGAACATTTCACAAAACACAATGGAATGTTGAAGTGTTACCTTTACTTTTTTGAGCAGTATATATATATATATATATATATATATATATATATATATATATATATATATATATAGTGCCTTGTGAAAGTATTTGGCCCCCTTGAACTTTTTGACCTTTTGCCTTATTTCAGGCTTCAAACGTAAAGATATAAATTCAAATATTTCTGTAAAGAATCAACAACAAGTGGGACACAATCGTGAAGTAGAACGACATTTATTGCATATTTTAAACTATTATTATTATTTTATTATTATTATTATTTATTTATATAGCGCCATTATATTCCAAGGCGCTTTACATGCTAAAAAGGGCAGACTAGGACAAGTAACATAGTAACAATACAAGTAACAATAAATGTTGACAATTCGGTCATACAGATACAAGAGGGGAGAAATCCTGTCCACAAAGGCTCACAGTCTACGAGGGGCGGGTGGGGATACAGTGGGAGGGGGAAATTCCAGTCATGAGGCGGTGTGGTGGACCGGGTCTTATTGCAGGTGGTAGGCTTGGCGGAAGAGGTGGGTCTTCAGGCTTCTATTTTAACAAATAAAAAACTGAAAAGTGGGGTGTACAATATTATTCGGCCCCCTTGAGATAATACTTTGTAGCGTCACCTTTTGCTGCGATTACTGCTGCAAGTTGCTTGGGGTATCTTTCTATCAGTTTTGCACATCGAGAGACTGATATTCTTGCCCATTCCTCTTTGCAAAACAGCTGGAGCTCAGTGAGGTTGGATGGAGAGCGTTTGTGAACAGCAGTTTTCAGCTCTTTCCGCAGATTCTTGATTGGATTTAGGTCTGGACTTTGACTTGGCCATTCTAACACCTGGATATGTTTATTTTTGAACCATTGCATTGTAGATTTTGCTTTATGTTTGGGATCATTGTCTTGTTGGAAGATAAATCTCCATCGCAGTCTCAGGTCTTTTGCAGACTCCAACAGGTTTTCTTCCACAATGGTCCTGTATTTGGCTCCGTCCATCTTCCCATCAATTTTAACCATCTTCCCTGTCCCTGCTGAAGAAAAGCAGGCCTAAACCATGATGCTACCACCACCATGTTTGACTGTGGGGATGGTGTTTTGAGGGTGATGAGATGTGTTGCTTTTACGCCAAACATATCGTTTTGCATTGCGGCCAAAAAGTTCGATTTTGGTTTCCTCTGACTAGAGCACCTTATTCCACATGTTTGGTGTGTCTCCCAGGTGGCTTGTGGCAAACTTCAAATGAGACTTTTTATGGATATCTTTGAGAAATATCTTTCTTCTTGCCACTCTTCCATAAAGCCCAGATTTGTGCAGTGTACGATTGATTGTTGTCCTATGGACTGACTCTCCCACCTCAGCTGTAGATCTCTGCAGTTCATCCTGAGTGATCATGGGCCTTTAGGCTGCATCTCTGATCAGTCTTCTCCTTGTTTGAGATGAAAGTTTAGAGGGACGGCCGGGTCTTGGTAGATTTGCAGTGGTCTGATACTCCTTCCATTTCAATATAATCGCTTGCACAGTGCTCCTTGAGATGTTTAAAACTTGGGAAATCTTTTGGTATCCAAATCCGGCTTTAAACTGCGCCAAAACAGTATCTCTGACCTGCCTGGTGTGTTCCTTGGTCTTCATGATGCTCTCTGCGCTTGAAACAGAACCCTGAGACTATCACAGAGCAGGTGCATTTATACGGAGACTTGATTACACACAGGTGGATTCTATTTGTCATTACCAGTCATTTAGGACAACATTGGATCATTCAGAGATCCTCACTGATCTTCTGGAGTGAGTTTGCTGCACTGAAAGTAAAGGGGCTGAATAATATTGCACGCCCCACTTTTCAGTTTTTTATTTGTTAAAAAAATTTAAAATATCCAATAAATTTCATTCCACTTCACGATTGTGTGCCACTTGTTGATTCTTCAAAAAAAAAAAAAAAAATAAGAATTTATATCTTTATATTGAAATGTGGCAAAAGGTTGAAAAGTTTAAGGGGGCCAAATACTTTCACAAGGCATTGTATATATATAGATATATATATATATATATAAAAATATGGAAAATAGAATCAGCACAACCTTATCAAAAAAGTGGGTGCAATACTTCCTGTATAACGGTGCTTCAATCGTCCTCAAATAAGTCCAGAAAAAACAGGCAGCACTCCAATAGGATCTCAATGTGGATTTATTCCAACCTCATGTGCAACGTTTCGGAGTTGATCCTATTTCCTCAAGCATAGTGCAACAAATGAGTGAAAAGTCTTATATACAAGTCAAGCCTGACAGGCAATTAAATTATTTGTACATATAACTCACACATAGAACGTTATATAAAGTGCCAAACAGTGTCAAATAGTGATCTTTCCATAAAGTGCATCTATAGTGCCAATCACTTCAGTCCAGCTGAAGTTATACATACTGTGTACAATATCTCTGTATTAATAAGATGATCAGTGACACCTGTGAAATTAAAAACGTAATTTAGATAGTGCACAATTACCTGATCCATCCAAAGCTCAGCCGCATGTAACGCTGGCCCCATACCGTCAGCGTCTTCCGGGTTCTCAACCACGCATGCATGAGCCGGCGCCGCGTCATTTGACGCCATATAGCCACTACGCATGCGCGATCGACCGCGGCCATTTTGGAAAATGGCAAACAGCGGTTTTTGCCCATAAAGCACAATTACTTCAATATTTCAGCATAGAATATGTAAGAAAGTATATTAAAATCTCAAAATACAATAAGTAGTGGAACCCAACCATACAATATGGATGTGGTAAGGAAGGAAACCAAGAATAGCCCCGTCAGGGAATCCATGGTATCCTAGTATGAGCATAATGAAGGAATGACAGATGGTTAATCCACCAGTCCCACACCGCTACACACTTAAACCAAACCACTTCACAACATACACATTCATACTGGTCACAAAACTCAGAAGAAAAAAGTAACAGAAATTCTTATGATGCAAAAAAGAATTTTTTATTTATGCTGACTAAGTAAAAAGATGAAGGGGCTATATTTATAAATAGGCTGGCTTGTATTCAGATAGGATTCAGGTGCACCATCTTTAAAAAAATTAAAAAAACATTTAAAAAAAACATTTTTTAACATTTTGTTACAAAACATCATAAGGTACATAACTCAATAAAATAGAGTTAATATGTACATTTCAATATTATAATAGTGCAAGATCCCCTCCAGATTAGATAATGTAAATAAATACTAGGGAATTAATTTAATCCAGGAATAATCACAATATCCCATTTATGGTAATGCCTTCAAGTCAAACTATTCACTTTAAAGTCCACAATCAGACCATTGGGTTTTAATGTCTGTAGTTTAAAAATCCATTCCAATTCTTTACGTTTTAAAATGGCTAACCTATTACCACCCCGTCTCTGTGGTGGCACATAGTCAATTAATCTGAATTTAATGTCGGTGTCCTTGTGGCCTCTGTCTACGCAATGTTTGGGTACAGGGAGATCCAATCTTTCTTTGCGTATAGAGAGTTTATGGTTACTGAACCTGGTTCTGAAATCACAAGTTGTCTCCCCCACGTACCAGAGGCCACAAGGACATACCAACATATATACCACATATTCGGATTCGCAAGTAAGGAAATGCTTTATCTTATATGTCTGATTCGTCCGTTCATTAAAGAAACTACTGCCCTTCAGCATTGCCCTACAGTTGATACAACCTAGGCATGGGAAACATCCCTTTCTATCCGTCCCAGTCAATGATAACTGTTTGTTCTTCCTAAAAGAACCCACATCAGAATGCACCAATTGGTCCTTCAAGTTTCTCCCACGACGGTACGAGAAGAGGGGTGGATTTTTAAATTCATCAATTCCAGATAAACTATTGGAGAGAGTCTTCCAATGTTTCTTAATTATGCTTGAGATTACATTACTCTCTTCACAAAAGGTTGAGACAAAGGGAATACGTTTCACATCTGATTAAATTTTTTGCTGTAATAAATCAGCTCTTTTTAAACTATCCAATTTCACTCGGTGATTTTTAAGAATATTTTTAGGATAACCCCTGTTTTCAAATCTTCTAGTCATTACATCCAAAGTTTTATTTAGATTGGTCTCTTCACTCTCAATCCTTTTTACTCTAAGGAACTGACCAAATGGTATTGATTTTATCATATTTTTTGGGTGATGACTAGAAAACAACAACAAGTTGTTTTTATCTGTTGGTTTTGTATACGTCCGGGTATTTATGATGTTTTCTTTAACCACCAGAACATCCAAAAACTGCAATTGGTTAAGTGAGTAGACCATCGTAAATTTGATGGTTTCATTGATGGTATTCAAGAACCCCAAAAAATCTTGTAACATATTTTCCGTGCCAGTCCATGGGAGGAAGATGTCATCAATGTATCGCCACCACCCCCTAATGAATGGTTGGTGGTGGGACACAGTGACGACATCCTCCTCCAAGACCCCCATCGTAATGTTCGCGTACGAAGGGGCCATATTGGCCCCCATAGCAGTTCCTCGCCTTTGTTCGAAGAACTCGTCTCCGTATAGAAAGTAATTTCTTGTTAAAACTAATGTCAGTAACTCTATAATTAGATTTTGTGATTCAACTGAATATTGTAAGGAAACCAACTTTTTCGTAACACATTGTATCCCAAATTGATGTTCAATTGAAGTATATAAATTTATAACATCAAAAGAAACCAAATAGCATACATCCTCTTTTATTTCTAAATTAGAGATTTTTGTCAAAAAGTCAGTGGTGTCCTTGATGTATGAACTAAATTTAGAAACAATAGGGTTTAATATCCTGTCAAGAAAGATACCTATATGGCTTATGTTCAAATTATTTTTGTTTCAAATTTAATCATGTCTAGTAAATTAAAACAAAATTAACTACCGTATATGATTTGTGCAAATCACCAGTCAAATTCATGCCACCATTTTATATATTTTGCACATGAGGTCATGTCTTATTCCCACCTGTCATATGCACGGCTGTTTTAGTAGTCTAATTTGACAGCTATACTTGCCACACCTATACTGCGGCCTGCTACCAAATTTTTGTTTCGGTATGTGAGCCTGTATGTGTATCTAGCATTTGTTGAAATGATTATCAAGAGTTAATTATGGTGTTGTACTAAATGTAAGGAAAAACAAAAAGTAGCAATTGAAATGGACAGGGTACAAAAGAATGAAAAAAAATAATAGCATGGCTAGGAGTATGGAAGCCGCTAGCAGGAGCAGTAGCACTACTACATCAATGGCACCAGCATCAGCTATCTGGGCAGTAGCACTACTGAATTCGGGTAACATTTTGCTTCCTTTGCCTTTTTCAAGCGTGTTAGTAGGGAAGAAGTGAAAGGCCCGATTAAATATATGGCATATTGCTTAGCGTAGTCATAGTAAAATAATGAACCTGTGAATTTCATGAGGAAGAAGCGGGTATACGCTTCAAAATGCATAGAATAAATCACCATTGTACTAGAATTACCTTTGAATCTGTATCCTTTAGCAGCAGGGCGAATCTAATATTGACTGATCTTCACCGGTTCCTGTGTTTTCGGCTCGCCATCATACATGTGTATTCTGCAGCAGCTGTGTTCACATACTCTTATTGGATGTGTGTCAGAACCACACAAGGTGAGCAACTTACTCCTTTTCTTTAAATTTATGTATATTAGGTAAGACCCTATTGAGCAACTTTATCCACAGATGGAGATAGAGATCAGATAGAGTGACTGCAGACTTGTGATTTATACTGGAGAACCCCTTTTAAAGAAATTAAAAGTGGTTGGACACAGTCTAAGGAGATCTTGGATTATTATACAGTACTTGTCAAGGCAATTTGAACACCTATGATAAATTTGCTGCAAATTGATTTTTGGGGAAAACTTTGGCAAAAATTTGGCAAATTCACATTTCAAAAATTTCGATTATCTCTAGTGCAGGGGTAGGGATTTCCAGGCCTCGACAGCCGCAAACAGTGCAGGTTTTCAGGATTTCCTTAGCATTGCACAGGGGTTGGAATCATTACCAGTGCAGGTGATTATATTATCACCTGGGCAATGCTAAGGAAATCCTGAAAACATGACCTGTTGACGGCTCTCGAGGCCTGGAGTTCCCCGCCCCTGCTCTAGTGATTTGTACTCCATAAAAAAAACCTCCTGCTAAGTTACTTCAAAAACTGTGAGTAAGTGTAACTAGAAGAACTGCTGCCTTGATGCTGTTTGGTCACATCAAATGTAGATTTACGGTAATTTAGATTTCTCTTCTGTTTATTCACGTTGCATTTTGTTAATTGATAAAGATAAAGAATTAAAAATTCTATTTTCGAAAGCATTCTTACTTTAGGTTATTTACTCCACATCTGTCTAAAATATTGTACAGTACTGTATATAGAATTTCTAAATTTTCTTACTGATCATATACAGTATTATATACATATACATATACAATGTATGGTCAGTCATAGTAGAATAGAGATATATTAGAACGTACTGACCAAGCTTTGGTGTATCATTTGCCCTTTAGGCTTTTGTCCAATGGTATTAGTATAAGGAAGGAAATAATAATTATTTCTACTTTACATAAACAGTCTTTCAATTTTGCGTCAATCTGTTGATCTCTGAGTTCTTCCAGCTTGGCTAATTAATTGCATGTCTGGGGAAATAATTCAGGGTTTAATGTTCAGACTGTAATCACAGGCAAATACCCAATCTTGTTTTTATCCCATTATCGTCCCTGCACTGCTCAGTAATTTTCAAAATAGAGTAAAGAGTCTGCCAGAACAATATCAAGTGATGCTTCTGTCCGTTTTACCAACCATTAAAACTGAGTTTTATTTCTGATTTTATAGATTTCAATATTCTGAAGGGACGGCAAAGAAATGGGTAGAGAAGTTATGATTAGAAGGAAAAATGCACATCTTAGATGCAATTATGTTTTCACAACCAAGTCATCAATATTAATAAAATAGGAAATGAGACCTTATAATGGGAAGAAATATGTTGATTATATATCTATACAAACATAGATCCAAAATGTTAAGGCTCAATGATAAAGCTTGTATATGTTATAGATTAGGTATCAATACAAATATTCTAGGATATATTTGGCGGCATGGGGGAGCCTCTACCCGACACAACAGCTTGCTGCAAGGTTATGTCGGACCCACTGGGACGGGGGTACTCGGTACCGGACCGGTCTGCTACTAGGGAGGTCACGGGAGGTCCTGGTCCGGTCCTAGGTCCCGGGCTCAGCAATAAAAGGGGATATTTACAGGGATTGTCAGTCGTGACGCCACCCACTATATGCGGCCATTGACGGCCGCCGCTGCCGCAGAACCTCCGGGGTCGATGGAATAGCAGCTTAGGTGGTATAGTTCCAGTGGGCAGAACTGTATTCCCCGGGGCAGTAAGGGTTAAGTCTATTGTGGAGTGTGTATCACACTTACTTTGCAGACGCTGCAGGGATCTCTCCTCTTGGCTGGTGCTGACAGGCTGCAGCTCTGCCGGTGGAGGGCTTGCTGTATCCTGTATGGAGAGAATCGCTTTCATGCAGAAACACAAGGGGAAGCAATTCCAGGGTTTTCCGTGTTTACTCTCAGTTCTTCAAGTCACTTTACAGCTCAGTTACAGTTCTTACAAAGCTCAAGTACAGTTCTTAATACACGGGCACATTCTCCCTCTCCGGGTTCGCTTTGCTCCCTGCAGCCAGGCCTCTCTCTCCGTGACCCCTTACACAGTCTCTGTGTCCTTTCCGGGCTATTAACGTTCTCAGCTTTACTTCGTGTTGTGCGACACTAGACAGTATGGCGGTGACTCGGGCCCTTGTGGGTCCTTCAGTTTGTCACTGAGCTGCCTGTCCTTTGGGGTAGGGACCCTAACGTGTAGCTGTGGTCCCCCATCGGTATCTGGGAATGCCGGGTAAACTACGGTTCCCTCTAGAGCCGACACTCTACTCAGCCCAGCCTCCAGCAGTCCTCAAGTGTGAGGCTCTACCAGGCTCCTTTCTCTCTGTTCCTCTCAGTATCATAGGAGAGACTTCTCTGCCTGCAGTCTGGTCGTCTCGGCTGTCCTTTAGGGCCCGGTATCACCGTCCCTCTCAGTCCTCTCACACTCCTGGTGCTATCAGCTTCGGACGGGCTTTCTCTCTCCTCCGGCTCGCACTGGCTCGGTACAGATTCTGCGCTCCTAGGCCTTACACTCACAGGACGTGTGATTTCCAGTCTTTGCTTCTCAGCCTACCTCGGCCTACTGAACTCCTTCCTTCTCTCCCTTTCCTATATACTGTCAAGTCACCTGACTACGGGTGTGCCCAACCCACTCCTCCAAATCCACCACCCCTCAATCTCATAGAGTACCTAATCTCAGGGCTGGATGCTGCCACCTTCTGTACGTGGGTTGTGTGGGCTGTGAGGGTGTTGTTGTGTAACAAGTGTCCTACCTGCCTGGCTGCAGTTCCCTTTTGTGGCCTCCTGGACACAGGGGCGCCACAGTTAGGCTCCATAACCGGAGGTTTTCCCTTCCAAGCCAGCCACACATAAGCCCCCTGGCGCTCAATACACCCAGACCCGATTCCCCGCTCAGATCAGACGATAGGAGAGTGCACCCTCTCAAGAGCCCTGACACCTGGTGGATCCATCCGGAGTTCCGGGTACCGGCAGGTCCAAGTCCACTTCTCCTCAGAAACCTATCAGAGACGCACTGCCAGGAGAGGCAGAAGATTGCCTGGGAAAAGCAATAGTCAGAGAGGCCCTGGAACGGAACAGCTCGAGTGACTCACCGCTGCTGCACAGTTCAGTCGCCGCCAGTGCTCTTTGGTGAGGAGCCGCTGCGGTGCTGACATGCTCAGTCAGAGTTGTAGCAGTTGCTGAGTGGGAAAGATAAAAGAAGGAGCAGAGAATATGCTGCCACAATAGACCAGGCACAGTAGTCACAAGAAACCTGGAACAGCTCCGATAAGTGCCTCCCCTCCTTTAATACCAAACCTATAACATCTAAGCAGCAGAAACCTACACCTGTGACTTACAGGGTAACCTAGATAATGCTCTGTCCTTATCAACAACTATACAATGTGAGCCTATCTGGTGGCAGGCTGCTCGGGACTACTACTGTCCCTGTTCTGTAATTTGGCAATATAGAATAATCCATCCCTCGACTCTGCCCTTTCACAAATTAAATAAGGGAGAGGCACCTCAAAGCCTACCAGGGGACTTTTACCTTTACTGAAGACCACGTAACAAGGCACCCACTGCAGATGCGGAACTAATTCTTCTCAAGGCCAACATAGGGATTTACTGGAAGTCTACTCATAATCATTCCCCAACAGTGTATTGCATCATAACGAAATCAGGCATCAAGTCACCCCATCTAGAGCGAACAGTGCTGTAACACAGGCTGACGTTGATACGTTTTTTTAAAAAGCAAGCCACTATGTTGGGCAGCGACAAATCTACCCATCACGCCGACCCAACACCGGGTGGAAACTCAAAGTCTGCAATGGACAGCGATTTAGACATGGGAACCTCTCCTAAAGACATGCTGGTGACAAGGTCCTTTACAAAGAGAATATTGAAGAAGGCTCTGGAACTCATAGGGAAGGATCTAACGGACATAAAACAGGACTTATCCCAAGTGAGACACAGAATACCTACGTTACAAACTACCCAAGCTACAGCCATTCAGCATTCCAACTTTTTACTGAACTGAATTAAGACCCAGGAAGACCACATCAATAAGATATATTGCATACTCAAAGACCACAAAAATAGAAAGTGTCGCTATAATCTGAGAATAAAGGACCTGCAGGAACTTGTATACTACCGATCAAAAGTTTGGGGTAACTTACAAATTTCCTTATTTTTTAAAGAAAAGCACTTTTTTTTTCAATGTAGCTAACATTAAATGAATTAGAAATACACTCTATATATTGTTAATGTGGTAAATGACTATTCTAGCTGCAAACGTCTGGTTTTTAATGCAATATCTACATACGTGTATAGAGGCCCATTTGCAACAACCACCACTCCTGTGTTTTAATGGTACATTGTGTTTGCTAACTATGTAAGAAGGCTAATGTATGTGTAGGTAACCCTAGAATACCCTTGCACAGGTATGTTAGCACAGCTGAAAACGGTTTGGCTGATTAGAGAGGCTATCTAATTGACCTTCCTTTGACAAATTTATAACACCTCCCATGGACCTTGACAGTGTGTTAGATGTAGGATAATTCTTTTAAAGTGATCACTCGTTGGTGCCCTACTCCAGTCCAAACACACAGGTGACGTTCTGGCACTTCGGACGTATGTTGGAGGTGTGGTGAGGGCAATGGAGACTACTTACACTTATGCTGGACCTGCCCGATTATATAGGATTTCTGGAAAGACATATCAGACACAATCACAGTTACTCTAACATTACAAACAAAGTTGATTGCTCTACTCAATTTTCCCATTTGGTCAAAAAATAATACCGCATCTGGATTAGCTATTAATATTATTGCCGCAGAAAAAATATTGATTCCCATGATGTGGAGCATTACATCAGCCCCAACATAAAGCAAATATTTCTAAAGGTACATCAAATCTATCATTTGGTGGAACTAGCTGCTATTGCAAACCACAACATGACAAAAAAAGTGAGATCTGGAGACCTTGGTCACAAATAAGAGTTTTATTTAAATTCCTATTAATCACCTCTATGAAGGTAATCCATGAAACTAGTCGTGCAACTTCGAGTCACTCCTTTTTCCCCCTACCCCTCCACTTCCATAACCACTACTGCTGTTCCTGTCCTCTTCCCTCCCTCCCTCCCTTTGCTTTCCCACTTTCCTCCCTTTCCTTCTACTTCCTTTCTCTATGTTCTCCCTCTCTTTCTATATTCTTGTTTTAGGATATTGTTCAGCTTTCAATAACCAATAATTGAATCTTGGGGAACACTAACAGACAGGGGCGAGATGAGGAGGTGGTATGGGAAAGGGAGATGCTAAATGTCTGGTGTGTTAGATATGAAGAGGTCCAGGATAGGACCAAGTCTGATATACCAAGAGATCTGAAGCAGGGGGGAATGGTCCAGTGTGTCAAAGGTGAAAGACAGGTTCAACAGAAGGAGGACAGAGTAGTGTTGCTTGCTTTTGGCACTTTGTAGGTGATTGGTGGCTTTAGAAAGGGCAGTTTTGGTCAAGTGACGCGGTCATAACCCAGATTGTAACTGGTAAAAGCGGGAGCAGAATGAGAGGTGGGAGGACAGTTTAAGATGAACATGCTGTTCCAGCAGTTTAAAGTATGAGGGAAAGACACTGGTTGTTAGTAAAAGGTTGAAGAGATGTTTTAGGGTTGGGATGAAGAGTGTGGTGAGGTTGGGGATTAGGTGGGACAGGAGCTGGTCAAGCGTGCAGGTGGTGAGATGTGATCTTGACCGAAGAGAGAAGAACTGATCTTCTGTCATGGTAGAAAAGCTTGTTTGGTTTATTATGCCGACTGGTGTTCTTTTGATATTCTCTCCTGTCCAGTTCTATATGTCTCTTCTAAAGTACAATTATTTACTTTTCTGCTCAATTGAATTAATCACACTCCAAGAGGATTCTGGCAGTGACACTAAAATACTGGTCACAAGTGGCCTCTAACATTAGATGCAATGTTAAACTCATATTGACACCAATTACTGGGACATATACATAGCACTTTCATAGAGTAATCATTATGTAATTATTATTTTTTTAATAAATCGTACACGTAAAAATAAGGAGCTTTATAATATATCATATTGGATAAATTGCCTTCTTTCTTCTTCTTCTCATTCTCAAAATTACCAATTCATGGGTAAAATCTGTCTTCAAGTAATGCATGATAGGCAATAACTTAATTTTTCAGGAATAACCCTCTGAAGTAACCAAGTTCATCATAAATTAATAACATCCCTATTTTTACATGGGCTTGATGTAAATCAACAACAGGTACAGTACAGACCAAAATTTTGAACACACCTTCTGATTCAAAGTGTTTTCTTTATTTTCATGACTGTGAAATCGTAGATTCACACTGAAGGCATCAAAACTATGAATTAACACATGTGGAATTAAATACTTAACAAATAGTGTGAAACAACTGAAAATATGTCTTATATTCTAGGTTCTTCAAAGTAGCCACCTTTTGCTGTGATTACTGCTTTGCACACTCTTGGCATTCTCTTGATGAGCTTCAAGAAGTAGTCACCACAAATGGTTTTCACTTCACAGGTGTGGCCTGTCAGGTTTAATAAGTGGAATTTATTGCCTTATAAATGGGGTTGGGACCATCAGTTGTGTTGTGCAGAAGTCTGGTGGATACACAGCTGATAGTCCTATTGAATAGACTATTAGAATTTGTATTATGGCAAGAAAAAAGCAGCTAAGTAAAGAAAAATGAGTGTCCATCATTACTTTAAGAAATGAAGGTCAGTCAGTCCGAAAAATAGGTAAAACTTTGAAAGTGTCACCAAGTGCAGCTGCAAAAACCATCAAGTGCTACAAAGAAACTGGCTCAGATGAAGAACACCCCAGGTAAGGAAGACCAAGAGTCACCTCTGCTGCGGAGGATATGTTCATCCGAGTCACCAGCCTCAGGAATCGCAGGTTAACAGTAGCTCAGATTAGAGACCAGGTCAATGCCACACAGAGTTCAAGCAGCAGACACATCTCTACAACAACTGTTAAGAGGAGACTTTGTGCAGCAGGCCTTCATGGTAAAATAGCTGCTAGGAAACCACTGCTAAGGACAGACAACAAGCAGAAGAGACTTGTTTAGGCTAAAGAACACAAGGAATGGACATTAGACCAGTGGAAATCTGTGCTTTGGTCTGATGAGTTCAAATTTGAAATCTTTGGTTGTCTTTGTGCGATGCAGAAAAGGTGAACGGATGGACTCTACATGCCTGGTTCCCACCGTGAAGCATGGAGGTGGAGGTGTGATGGTGTGGGGGTGCTTTGCTGGTGACACTGTTGGGGATTTAGTCAAAATTGAAGGCATACTGAACCAGCATGGATACCGCAGCATCTTGCAGCTGCATGCTATTCCAACCGGTTTGCGTTTAGTTGGACCATCATTTATTTTTCAACAGGATAATGACCCCAAACACATCTCCAGGCTGTGTAAGGGCTATTTGACCAAGGAGGACAGTGATGAAGTGCTACACCAGATGACCTGGCCTCCACAGTCACCAGACCTGAACCCAATCGAGATGGTTTGGGGTGAGCTGGACCGCAGAGTGGAGGCAAAGGGGCCAACAAGTGCTAAGCATTTCTGGGAACTCCTTCAAGACTGTTGGAAGACCATTCCCGGTGACTACCTCTTGAAGCTCATAAAGAGAATGCCAAGAGTGTGCAAAGCAGTAATCAAAGCAAAGGGTGGCACTGGCTACTTTGAAGAACCTAGAATATAAGACATATTTTCAGTTCTTTCATACTTTTTTGTTAAGTATATAATTCCACATGTGTTAATTCATAGTTTTGATGCCTTCAGTGTGAATCTACAATTTTCATAGTCATGAAAATAAAGAAAACACTTTGAATCAGTCCAAACTTTTGGTCTGTACTGTATATTAGGGTGAGTGCGCACATTAGTGTTAGCAGCATTTTGGACACAGCATACTTTTGTTGCTGCCAAAATATTGTTTTTCACTGTACAAGCTGAGTGGATGGATATATAGAAATCTCATGCTCACTGTGCTTCTTTTAGATGCTCAATAAACTGAAATGCAGCGCAGCTTCCTCAGCCGCAGCATGTTAATTTATTCTTGCAGAGACGCTAGTGTTCTCAGCGGGAGAACGCAGTGAAAATATGCTGTGGCCAGAATCCTGATCATGAGCACTAGCATCAAGTTCTCCTGCACAGTACGGTAGCATCTCCGGAAAGGGAATGACGTTGTATCTAGAATGCTATGTCTCCTGATAGTGGGTATGGACCCATAGAAAAACAATTAGAGATAAAGTTTTAATACCAAAAAAGCAGGAAGATGTTGAGATAAGGAAGATTTGCAAGGATTGATGGGTCAGTATGTGCACACTTAAAACTAATTTTAAAGATGATTGAAATCCCTTTTAATAAAAATAATGCAATGAATATTTATTTTGATAGATACAAAGCAAAAATAAAAGAACATTTCTATGGTCTAAAATGGGAGAAGTGAAAAATGTAGCGGACTGGTTTCCTTCAGCTGATTAACTGGGGGTGAAGGCATGTTAAACAAAAGCAGAAAGGGTGGTCAAACAAGTTTGTAAAGAACTAAGAGAAAGTTTTGATTTACATTTCAATTGCCAAAAATGAATGAAAAAAACATGCTCTAGTGGATCAAAAGCGGCCTAATTATAGTATGATGAACAAAGAATAGGACCGAGCTTTTGCTGAAGATCATTTACTATCTAAGTAAAGGCATTTTGGGTAAATGAACTGTTTCAAACCACTCAGCAGATGGCCCATAACCCATAACAATTAAGATCATTGATGATGTGATAAAACAGTGTAACAGTGGTAAGGTAATGTCTATCACATAAAGATGCATTACTGTCAGTAATAAAGAAGAGCAGAGATTCAATACAATCAAGTTAAAAGGTACGAAGAAAATATATAAAGATGTATTCTGCAGTAGCTTAACTTTTAATACAGGTTTATTACTCTTGTAACATGCGTGTACACGGCTTATTATAACACTTTATATTGAAATATACATTTTAGGCCCCTTTCACATCAGCGGCAAGAGCTGATAGCGGCAGTTGCTGTGAAAAAAACGCATCTGCCGCAGTTACTGCATAACGGCTGCACTTGCAGTTCACTTGTGTCTATGGGGCTTGCGGCATGTGCGGCAAGTGCGGTATAGTTGTGGTCTCGGCACTTGCCGCAGATGTTTTTTTCGCAGCCGCATCTGCCGCAAGTGCCAAAACCGCACTTGCCGCAAGCCCCATAGACACAAGGGAGCCGCAAGTGCGGCCGGTATGTAGTAACAGCAGCAGATGCGGTTTTTTTCACCACAACTACCGCGATCAGCGCTTACTGCTGATGTGAAAAGGCCCTTAGTCAGTTTACATTTAACTAATAAATTAATAAACAATAGGCAGCCCTTTTAAAATTCAAGGCTGCATTCACACTGAGTAGTCAGCCAGGTGCCGTTACGACCTTTCTACCGTTTCCCTGCTGAATCACTTATGTTAGGAAACCAGCTGCCTCACCTGGAAGACTGCATGGACGATTGTAATGACACCATCACTATAAAGGTTATACAGCTGTTTCGCTGCAGGATTCAGTAACTGTGCAGAGAAAAACAGCACGGCTTTCTGCAGATTTTACCCCCAATGTGACTGCTGCCTAAACGTTCTCACTAAGTATTAAACATGTAGTAATGTGACTTTGGGAATTAGCATATTACAGGAATTGTCTCTTGCAATTAACCCCCTTTTTAAAAGAACCCTGCTCATCTAATTGTCATAAACCAGGTTCTCTAATCATAAGAGATCAGTATATATCCTCAGGGACAGACACATTTTATTTACTTGTCCCGCAAAAACCAAGCCCTCATATGTCTATGTTAACAGTAAATAAAAATGTTATAGCTCTTGGAAAAACAAGAAGGGAGGGTGCAGAGGAGTGCACATAGAGCGGTCACCAGGGTACAACAGAGAGAAGTCTCGGGAACCACTCACCTCTTTCTGTTGTGAAACCCACAAACTGGTAGAATTAGCCAGGTTGCTGTAGATCCTGTGGGGGATAAGTTTAGGAGTTAGTTTGCAGAATCGGGGATTATAGACCGCGCTGACAAGGATTCTGCAACATAGCTCTTGGAAGCAAGAGAAAAAAACTAAAAAGGGTTAACTAGCCTTGTCATATGACTTAAGCTACCATCACACGCTAAGATATAGGTGAAGGATATCATTAGCTATGTCACGTGACCGCGATCGTTTCGACATCGTTAGTGTGTTGTCACACGCATGGATATCGTTAGCAATCTTAAATTTGGCAACGCGCCAGCTACTTCAAGAAAAACTAGTGAATGATGTTATAAAGCGGCAGGAATAAGAGAATTGTGAACAACATTGTTCAAAATGGTGTCACACTGAACGATGTTGCTACTTCCCAGAACGTTAATTGGATGACGAACGATAGATTTGAGGTCTGGAGCTCAAATTTTTGCTAAACGATCCAACGATTTATCCTTCCAACATCGTTCGTTTACACACAACGACGCACAAATGAATTGTTTGAACGATCACAATTCCGTGACATTTCAACAATATCGTTAATGAGATCCTAGCGTGTGACGCTACCATTAGGATAATATTAACCAAACCAGAATCTCCATTTGTAGACACAGTATTTTGGAGTTTTATGCCTCATCAGTGAAAAGTATGAGACCTGGTTTGTTTAGGTGAGAGACTAAGATGGGGATATAAGGGGTACATTTTCTCTTTGTGGAAAGTGACACATCAGGTCTAGCATGCCAATATGATGAGACTTAACTACCTGCAATGCTCCTCCGGGAAATTAAATAAGGAAATTGCCTCCTGAGAGAGGAAGAGGGCTTGAACTCTAGTGTCACCTATAGAAATGAGCAAACCTAAAAGTCAAAATTGACCCTTTAACGAGCCTTGTCATATGACGGGATAATAATAACCAAACTAGAATCTTAATTTGCAGGCAGAGAGTTTAGGGGTATTGCCACTTATCAGTGCTAAGTATGAGATCTGGTTTGGCTAGATGAGACGCTAAGACTCCCTGTCAATGTTTTACTGGTATCATGCTACCTTTTATAGTCCCCACTTATCAGCATAAAGTGAGTGCTGCTCAACAGAGGTTCCAGAGGATGACTCCCACTGATCCAACATTAATAGTCTATTTTAAGAGATCCCAGGAACTGTAATAACCAGCTTTTTAGTAACCGCATGTTCTTGGTGGTCACATAGTCTTATTGGGTCACAGAGGATGATACCCACTGATCCAACGTTAATAGTCTATTCTAAGAAAATCCAAGAACTGTAATAACCAGCTTTTTAGTTACTGCTTGTTCTTGGTGGTCCTATCGTCTTATTGGGTCGCAGAGGATGGTCCCCACTGATCCAACGTTAATAGTCTATTCTAAGAGATCTCAGATTTAACCAGCTTTTTTGTTACCGGTTGTTCTTCGTAGTCACATCCTCTTATTCTATTACTCAATGAAGTTTTTTCTATTGCGCATCACCCACTTCTACATATAAATACAATATGAATGCTAAGGAATATAATTCAGAAAGCTGTACTTTGTACAAGATGTCAGGACTGATCCGTGAACGCTGTAGTGTAACATCCACAGTTCTGTACTGCTAGACATTATTATTAAATGCTGCTTATCCCAGTATAAGTAACACATATAATACTTTATAGTAATCAAAAATAGATCATAAGAAGAAAAGTAGCTTCACCATCCACCAGGGAACTGGGAACACAACATAACAAATCCATTGGGGAAAGTGGGCCATTATTTTGCATTGATAAATGGCTGTTTTGCTGGGAGAGCATTAAACTGTAATATTATGTAACCCTTATGTATTGATTTGTGGTTATCTTTAGATTCATTCTGTGTTATCTGTGTCACGCAGAGACCTTTCATGTACATGTCTGATTCTGAGGTTGGTTTCTTTGTTTTTTAGTTGATTAAATGGAAAATGAATCATGTTGCATAGTTAAGATTTATGACTTAACATTCGATACCTTCTCTTTGACAGATTCAATGTTAACCTGTGTATATTAGGTTCATAAAATGTGAGATTTTTTTTAACATTTCTAACTTATTCGAAAAGTTAAACATTCTTGGCTTGTCCAATCAAAATTCATATTGTCTGAGAACATTCAATGATAGGTCATATATTTCCAAGGTGTTCTGGACAATGGCCATGTTGAATGGCTGATTACGTTCCAAAATGATTATTTCTGTTGCTAAATAAAATTGACTTTTACTACAAAAATGTGGTACTAATAGTTAACGTTCTGTACTATTGTAGAGGAGTGTAATAATAATAATAATAGCTTCACTTCCTAAGCATATACTTTTGAAAGCGGAAACCAAACTCATCACTATATTTTTACTTTTCAACAGCTGGACCTCAATTGTGCATTTCATTAAATTTAAAGTGTAACTAAACTTTGGAGACTTTTTTTTAGAAGATTTTGTAGCCCCTTTCTCTGTGAAAATCGGTTGGAGGCTGCGTCCGGAGCCCGCAGCAATCGGTTAAAGCCAATCTGTCAGCAGATTTTTGTTACTCTCTGTGAGCAACCTTATGTAGGGGCAGAGACCCTGATTCCAGTGTTGTATCGCCGATTAGGATGCTTGCTGTCGATTGGCTAAAAGCCTTGCTTTATCTGTTGGAGATCTAGCAGTGCTCTTAGGGCCGCTTTACACACACCAACCTCTGTGTCCAACTTCTGAACAGATCTCTGGTTGCAGTGAAATCATGGACACATTGTTACATTTTGTGGCCGTGTACAAGTGGAACAATGTGTCAATGATTTCACTGCAACCAGAGATCTGTTCAGAAGTTGGACACAGAACTTGGTGTGTGTAAAGCGGCCCTTAATGCTGAACTCTGTACAACCCCAACCCACATCACTGATTGGAAGGTTTTTGTGTACACTGTGCATAGCAGCAGGTTTTCTAAGCCTCTAATGATAATCTTTTGCTGATAAAACAGTGATTTTATCAAAACTAGCAGCTGAGTAAGTGACACATTACTGTATTTAAGGTCTCTGCCTCTCCATTATGCTGCGCTCAGTTTAAATAGCAAAAACCTAGTAACAACTTCACTTTAAAACACTTTTTTAGAAATGTTTAGCTTCCTGTGTGTGCACATAGATCAGGAGGTTAGCACATGAAAAACATTTCTAACCTATCCGCTAGATGAAAGGTTAAGTATATGATCCCATATGTTCTGATCACTGGAACTTTGTCTGATCATGAGAAAGTGGATCCCATACCCTTATAACGGAACGACCTCTTTATTCACTTCTAAAGGTTTCTGGGAGCTCTAGTGCATGGGCATAGACAGCTTAGACTGAAAAGAAGAGATGGGCACAAATGCAGAAGTCACACACCCAATAGTCACATATGCACACCCTCATGCCATCCGCATGGGGACATTGGATCCCCGGGATATGCGGGGGTATAAGTGTCTAGATCACCAGCAGTCATGCTGATAATCACCAATAATTTACAATAAATGGTCAATTAGCCCTACATTGGCAACTGCAGCCAATGATCATCTAATTCTAATATGTGTGGCCTGTCACGCTTACGGGGGAGAGGGAGTCAGGAACTGGATAGTGAGGTAGGCAAGGAGATTCCGGGGAGGCTAATCTGACTCTGGTACTAGGGTTCCTGATTTACCCTGTTCTCGGAGGTACCTCTGAAGGTGAGGATGTCCGAGTCGCCACCCTTTCTCCTAAACTCTTGAGAAAGCCCCTAGGCACAAAGCCCCTACTTCCACCCATGGACCAGGTATACCCATCAACTTCAAATGAAGAGGATTGCAGCAGCTCCAAAGAATGTCTGCACACCAAAAGTCTCAGATCAGGAATGAGCTGAATCAGTGACATCTGTTAGAAAGAAGCTGAAGTATTTATGGCCAAGGGGTGGAAAGTAGCTGGCTCACACACACACCCTCAGCTCACCTGAGCTATTAGTCACTTCCACCAAACATTCAGCAACCTCCACCTGCAGAGTCACAGTAAGGAAAAAAAGGCTAGTTTAAACTACAGCAGCAGTAGCATCAATTCACTGCAGGCAGTCAATACGTGACATGGCCACTTTAAAGGTACAGTCAGACTAATGTATTTTTGGTCAATGTGAAGAATGAATATCACACAGATGCATTGTTTGCCAATGTGATAGTTCACATGGGTTAATTTTAATACAAACCGCATGCTTGGGTGAAAGAAAATTAGAGCATATGCTAGTTCAGTCTGATTTACGTCTACACTAGTGCATGCAAGTAAATGGCAGTTCCTGTGCCCATACAAAACTCCTAACAATACAAGAAGAAACCGGTCACATTCTCAATGGAAGATATGAATGGTCTGATAAATTCAGCTGGCCCATTAATGTAGACTACATCAGAATTCTGAGATAGGCATGTCAGAATTAGGCTAGGATCACACTTGGAAGGCACAATCCAGTAACTGGATCCATTACCGTATCTGGTATTGGACAGTGCCTTTATATTTATTTTAATCTGTAAAATTGCAACCCTCATTCCGGATCTAAATGCATTAATACATCCGGTTTTGGAATGAGGATTTTTGCAATTTGGAATGAGGATTTTTGCATCTGGATCCGGTACCGCAAATTACATTTATGTACCTTAAAAAAAAAGGATCCGGTTTTGCAACCTCTCCGAAATATGCAGCCTGCATGATTTTTACCGCAGGCTGCAAAACCAGATGCGGTAACCGGATTGCATTAAGTGCAATCCGGTTTTTACATTGCAGCTTATGGCTGCGGATCCTGATGAGGTTTTGAGCATTTTTAATGCTCAAAACCGGATCAGGATCTGCAAAAAAACCGCAAATGTGACCCTAGCCTTAGGAGATTAAAAAGGCAGAATTTTTAGACAAAAAAATTTATTTTTAGACCATGTTATAAGCAGAACAAACAGGAATCAATCATGGATTTACTAAAAAAAAATTTCGAATCTGAGAGTCCTCAGTGGTTGATACCTTTTAATGCCTAACTGAAAAGATAAGCCGATGAATAAATGTGGTATAATAATAGTAAGCGCTGAGAGCTAAAACAGGATACACAATGCTCTTAAATATATTACCTTTGAGTTTTATTCATTCAACAAATAAAAGCCCTCCTACCACAACGCGTTTCGACACTGACTGCGTCTTCCTCAAGTGGATGTTTTTTCTTTTGCATGTAACTGAAAAGATGACCATCTTCTAATTTTTTCCTATCTACTGGCTAACATGGTATAAACATTCTTTACCTCATGGATTTACTAAAACTTAATTTTAAAAATATCTTTTAATTTAAACAACAAATGCAGAAAATGGAAATTCACCTGCAATGTGTCTCCTAACACTCTATACCAAGTTGTATGTTTCATCAACAAAGGGTTAGAAATATTTAGTTCTTATATGGTCCCAGGGCTCTTCTGTAGATTGAAAGCTCTTATTGTTTTCCTTGAAAATGTGTTGTTGGCTATGTGATGGAGTCGCAGGTAGATGGCTTGTTACAGGTAGGATGGGTTTAGATGGACATATTTCACAATCTGTATATAGACCACAATGTCCAGATTGACAGCTGGTATCCCAACTTGAATGTGCAAACTGATAGATCTGTGGTCAGTGTAGGCTTCTCAGTCCATATACTGATTGTTATGACCACTCGTCCGAACTCAGCCTTACAGTACAGTTAGCAGAGCTGTGTCTCATAGACCATTCAGTGTGATCATCACCATGAGGCTGGAGTCACGGCATAGCGGACCACTCTCCAGGAAGGAGCATGTTAGCTGCATGTATTTCTATAAATCTGCACGCTACTGTTCGGAGAGTGGCTGGCTGTACCGGGCAGGGGTGGACCTACCGTGGTGCAGCTGGTGCAGCTTCACCAGGGCCTCGACCGGCTAGGGGGCCCCTGAAGCCTGCAGGGGGGCCCCCAGCCACCCCCCATGTTCCTGTGCCAGTGTGCCAGAGGAGAGGGGGTTAACCGAGGGAAGCTTCCTGCTTCCCCCGGGTGAGCCCGCCCCTCCTCTCATCTGCTGCTGCTCCGGCTCTCAGGGGCCCGCTCGCTCGATGCAGGTAGGAGCCGCTGGCCGATAGCAGCGACCCCCCCCTGGTCCTCGCAGGCTGCAGTGATACCACCGCCCCCCCCGGTCCTCATCTTTGGAAGATGCACCAGGGTCCCCCGGTCCGGTCGCAAGGTCCGCCACTGGTACCGGGTGATGTGTTGTGAGGTTCGTATGAGTCAAACACAAATGTGACTCCAGCCTAAGGCTTTTGTCTGTCACCTTGATGTAAAATATGGACATGCTTTGTATTCTGATACTGTGATATCTCTTAAATTTCTACTTACGGTATGTTCCCCTCCTCTACACGGCTGCTTCTGAAAAAAGAATTTTTTTTCATTAAAGTATGTGCTTTTCCAGTACTGTCAGTTGTAATAGAACAAAACTTCTTAAATAATCCAAAAGGGCACTCTGTGTTCTTTTCACAACAAAGATTAGTCTTGGTGCTATTGTTTCAGATAATACCTGATTGATGATTGCGAAGCATTAACCTTAATTCTAGGACATTCACAAAGGCAGTCAAATTATCATTTCTCATGAGAGATATCATTTGTACTGCAGCTGGTTCTTAAAATTGTAATATAATTCAGCCTGATCTAAGTGGAATAATGGCTGGAGACAAATCAGTTGGGTAATTCAACATCAAAATTATTAACAAGGAATCAAATGTACTAATCTATTTTTGTAGAAGTAAAGCTTGACAGGACGGATGATGGGGGCTTTTACTTGCAGGTCATTTGATTCCAGTTACGATATGGTTGAGCTAGCTTTAAATGGCTGGAGCTAGATTTTATGTTTCTGTCATCCACAACCATCCAAAAAGGTGAAATTTTATAGATATTATAGAATATAATCCAAGCAAACCTGTAAGGGGTGATGATCTGGGCCTCTCTCCTTAATGTATATGCAGTTTACCAACCCTTTAATGCATTAGACTAGTTATAAATTACATTTCTGACTTCTTTGCTGTCCCTGTCATGAACTTATATCTGAAGCCCAGAAAAACAGGATTCAAATGGACCCTGATAAAGCTATTGACTAGAATGAGGCTAACAGAGTCCAAAGCCTACATCCTTTGATTCCATTTGACATTTTTTTGGGTTGTACCCCATTTATGCAAGACACAATAGCACAGCAGACTAAGCTACTATACTCCTGAATATAACTGGAACAAATATCAAAGGACGTTTGGACCTAATTTGCCTAATTATTTGCATAGGTTGCAGAGGAGGAAAATAAGAAAATAAATTGAAGCAAAAAAGTACTATGATATGAGGTAACCTGGTGCTGACACTATTATGGGGTAATGTCCCCAACTCTATTCTAATATGTCCTCTATTCTGGTGTATATTTTCAATCTTGTGTTATTTTCCCCATACTTGTCCCATACTGGTGTATATAGATATATATTGTAAATAACAATACAGATAGTGATATAATACATACTATGCATGATATGGTATATTATATACTACACACCACAGAGCGCACACTATAAACTACAAAGTATACACCATACACTGCATGTTATACAGGACATAGTGTACACTGTATACACAACCTATAGATAGATTTCATTATATACTACATAGCATAAAATATATATCAGCATGTATTCTCTATATACCATGCATTATACATAGCACAGTATACACTTTCTATATGACTATGTACTTTACCTTGTCTTCTGCACTACAACACGTTACAGTGGATGCGATACATGATATACTCTAATCCAGGGTTCTCAAACTCGGCTGGGTTGGTGGGCCGCACATAGAAAAAAATTGATATCGGAGGGCCGCATTACTAAGTGACAATTTTAGTAATTCCAGAATTTTTCGCTTAATGTAGTAATGATCAAATCCTGATGTCCTTTTAGTAATGTCCCCAACGTGGTTCCCTTCTTGTAGTAATGTCCCCGTTCTGGTCCTCATCTTGTGTAATTTTCTCATCCTGGTCTTCCCTTGTAGTAATGTTCCCAACCTGGTCCCCTTCTTGTAATAATGTCCTCATACTGGTCCCCATCCTATATTAATGTCCCCCACTATGGTCATTCTTGTAGTAATGTCACCATCTTGGTCCTTATCTTGTAGGAATGTCCCCATCCTGGTCCTCCTCATGTAGTAATGTCCCCAATCTGACCGTCATCTTGTAGTAATGACCCCATCCTGGTCCTCTTCTTGTAGTAATGTCCTCATTTGGTCCTCTTGTAGTAATGTCCCCATCCTGATGCCACTTTGTAGTGATGTCCCAACCTGGTCTCGCTTCTTTTTGCGCACACACACACACACACAGTCTCTCATACACACTCACACATACACGGTCATACACACACTCTCATACACGCACATACACACTGACACAAACACACTCATACACACATAACACTCTCATACATACTCTCATACACACACACTCTCACACACGCACACTCATATACACTCACTCTTCTACACCCACACTCTCTCATACACACACTCTCTCATACACACACACTCTCTCATACACACACACACTCTCTCATACACACACACACACTCCCATACACACACTCACTCATACACACACACTTTCTCATACTCACTCACATACACACACTTTTACACAGACTCTCATACACACACACACTCATATACACACACTCATATACACACACACTTTCTCATACATACTCACATACACACACGCTCTCATACACACACACACGCTCTCATACACACACACACACACACTCTCTCATACACACACTCTCATACACACACTTTCACATACACACTCATATACACACACTCTCATACACACACTTTCTCATACACACACACTTTCTCATACTCACATACACACACTTTTACAGACTCTCATACACACTGCATACATTCATACATACACTCATATACACACACACTTTCTCATACATACTCACACACTCTCTCATACACACACACTCTCATATACACACACACACTCTCATACACTCTCTCTCTCATACACACTCATATACACACACACACACACACACACACACACTTTCTCATACACACACACTTTCTACACACACACACACTCTCATACACACAGGCACACTCTCCCTCACACACACACACACCTTAACAATGCCAGGATCCACTGTGCAGGGGAGCGCCACGGTGCGTTGTGTAAGGGGCCACCGCGGTGCGCTGTGTAAGGGGCCGCCATGGTGCATAGTGCTGGGGACTGTGGCTTTATTATCACTTCCTGCGGCCGCTACGACAAGCTCCAAGCCTCCTTCCCTTAGCTACATCAATGGAAGCTGGCGGGCCAATCAGATCACAGACCCGCAAGTGACGTTGGTGTATGACGTCACTTGAGGTTTCTGATTGGATGACATCACTTGCGAGTCTGTGATCCGATTGGCTCGCCAGCTTCCATTGATGTAGCTGAGGGAAGGAGTCTCGGAGCTTGTCGTAGCGGCCGCAGGAAGTGATAATAAAGTTGCAATCCCCAGCACACTGCACCGTGGTGGCCACCTGCACAGTGGATCCCGGCGCCGCGGGCCACACTTTGAAGCCCGGGGTCTGCGCGTTTGAGTCCCCTGCTCTACCCTATACAGTATATACACACTCTCCATATTACTATACCATGTGTTGTACAGTACTGTACTTTTCCTTATATACTACCATATATTATTTACTATGTTATATGCTGTTTACTGGGCATTACATAGATTGTATTATATAATGTATCCTAGACATAATAGACATTTCGTAATTTATATTATTATTGATCTTTTGTTACACTTTTCACATTTAATATTAATTGATGTTGTACACTACTATCCCTTATACTGTTTATATACTATATAGTGTATGTTATTTAATTTACTCCATATTACATTACATATTTTCCATACTAGATGTATTATCCTATACACTATATACTTATAATAACTTTTGTGCTCAGGCACACAGACAGATTGAAGGTCCTGGGTACAGAGTAAAATGTGACTTTATGTGATACATGAGCTATTCCTCCTAGGTTCGGGTATGTAAATCATGGTCTGTAGTTATACTCATATTCCCCATGCATAGGCTGCCTTCACACTTGCGTTTGCATGCGCAGCGTATCGAACGCAGCCAAACGCTTGAGCACTGCGTTCCTATGTTTAACATGGGAACGCATGTGCCTGCGTTTGGCTGCGTTCGGTTGCATTTGCGTTCAGATGCGCACAATTTGTGCGCCCTCCGAACGCAGCCAGTTGCATTTTTTGTGCAGTCGTAGCTGATCACTGCTTCAAATCTCCTGCGCCGGTATCAGCTATTCGGTGTCAGTGCGGGAGATTTAAACAGCTGTCAGATCAGCTGTTTCTCCCCGCTGACACCGGCGGGAGATCAGCTGTGGCTCTGCATGATCTTCCGGTGGCCACTGAGAGAGAGTTCAATGAGATCCGCAGCGTTCTCCTGCGCTGTCTTGCAGAGGACACTGTGGATCCATTGAGATCTATGCATTGTTTGTGCGCTTGCGGGCGCTTGCAGATAAAACAAGCGCCCGCGACCGCACAAAAAATGCAACAAGCTGCGTTCGGAGGGTGCACAAATTGTGCGCATCTGAACGCAAACGCGACCGAACGCAGCCAAACGCAGACACATGCGTTCCCATGTTAAACATAGGAACGCAGTGCGCAAGCGTTTGGCTGCGTTCGGTACGCAGCGTTCACAAACGCTAATGTGAAGGCAGCCTTAGACTGGTCAATGAAGCAGAATTATTCCTACAGCCATGAAAGATTTCACCTAGGTGTAAGTACAATGGTCACAGAGAGTTAATAGAGTCCAGGGTGTATATACTGCCCTCTGGACATGTATCTGCAGGGATCATATTTACACTGAGGTCTGGCTGCAGTTATGTGTATTAATAATTAATGAATCACATATAGGTAGAAGGCAATCAGATGTGTAAGGGAGAGTGATCACTGCAGGCTGTTTAGGGCTGGGGCAGGGGAGCCTGTTATTCCTCAATGGGGGGAAAATTAGCCTTCCTGCCCTCCACCCCCATCTTCAGGTCCATGAGCTGTGTATACTTACTGCTCCTCCTGTGTCATCCTGCTGGCTCCAGGCTCGTCCTCCTCCTGGCCCCCATGTCATCCTGCTGACTCAAGGCTCGTCCTCCTCCTGGCCCCCATGTCATCCTCCTCCTCACTCTGTGGTGACGTCCTGCACCTGCAGTTTGCTGAGAATTAGGACGTCACTGCACTGCACCGACTCTCTGCTCCTCTCTAACACAGGGAGCCGATTAGAGCTCCTCTGACCCTGGAAACGCAGGTGCTGGTATTTCCAGGGTCATTCAGCTCCCTGTGTCTACATGTGTGGAGGTGTGGCCCCGACCCGCACACACCCCTTCCCTCTTCCTCCCAAAAGACAGATTAGTTTGTCTAATAGAGGGGAGGAGAGGGTGCAGAGTGTGCAGGCAGGCAGTGACAGGGCTGGGGACTCCGGGCCTGCATCTGTGCATGATAGCCACCGCACAATGACTTACAGCCGGCCTACGGCCGGAGGAGCAGGAGCACCGGCCTCCGGCCACACCCCCACCACCAGCCCATAGGGAGAAATCCCGGTAGTCCCGCCTACCAGTCCGGGCCTGTGCCATATGTACTTGAGTGTAGGCCGAGTTTTCCAGCAGATTTCTTGTGCTGAAAAGTGCCACCCTTGGCTTATACTTGAGTCAGTGATCAGTGTCAGTGGGGGAAGGCGGTGACTGGGGACTGGCGGAGGCAGGTGGGTGCTGCAGAAGGAGCAGGAGGTCACGTGGTCGCGCTCATTAGTGTAATGTGACATGCACTGCATCTCCCTGTCCATCAGCAGCAGGGGGAGTGGCACATATTACTTTACACTATGTATACTCGCCCCCTCATCATCACAGTATATGTCCCCATGCTGCCACAAAAAATAAAATGATAAACCATTGATCATTCTCACCCTCCATTGCTCTCCTGTGGGCACCGCGGGCCGGGGCAACCTTCGGTCCTCCTGCTTGTGTCGGCATCATGTTACTGGCGCAGCAGCGTTGACGTCATCGCTGCTGTGCCGGTCATATGATGCCGGCAGAAGCAGGAAGACCAGAGGACGCTGCGGCCTGCAGTGCCCACAGGAGAGCAATGGAGAGTGAGAATGATCAATGGTTTATTATTTTATCTTGTGCGGCAGCCTGGGGGCACATAATGTGATGATGTGGGGGGCTTATATACCAGTGCTGGGAGGCCTGCATACCAGTTCTGGGTACTTATATACCAGTGCTGGGTATTTTTATACCAGTGCTGGGGGCCTGTATACTAGTGCTTGGGGGGCTTATATACCAGTGATGGGAGGCCTGTATACCAGTGATGAGGGGCTTATATACAAGTGATGGGGCTTATATACCAGTGATGGTGGCTTATATACCAGTAATGGGGGGGCTGTATACCAGTGATGGGGGCTTATATACCATTGATGGGGGCCTATGTACCAGTGATGGGGGGTCTGTATACCAGTGATGAGGGGCCTGTATAGCAGTGATGGGGGGCCTGTATACCAGTGATGGGGGCTTATGTTGTGAAGAATTCTGGTTGTGAGCTCCCTCCTGTGGTTGTTGTTGGTGATGCAGCTGGCTGTGTTTTGGAGAGTTCTTCAGCTGATCCTGATGATTGGCAGTCTGCTTCAGATTGGAGCATATAGGTGTTTGGAGCTGATCAATCTCTGCCAGTTGTAACTATTCATGGAGGTGTCCACATCTCTCCCTGTTTTTTTACTGCTCTGCTGAATCCTTGCAAGCTACCTGAATGGGTTTTTGTTATTTTGTGGCACACATGTTGTGTGCTTGAGGATCTGCTTATTGCTTGTCTTGCTCTGAGTTGTGGGTAGATATTTAGTCTGCATGTTTGTTTACCTGCTCTCAGTTTGGAATTTTTCTTCCTAGGTATGAATTGCTATTCACTGTTGTCTGTGGCTTCCATTTCTGCTGGTGTAAGAACCTGTTTATTCTAGTTTGATTCACAGAAGTTCCTGCAGATATAGAGGGCATGAGTTTTAGCAGACTCAGGGTTATTTTTTGGTACTATCTGATGTTGGAGGTTTTTGATAGTATATTTAATACTGACCGTAATAGTATTCCATCCTGTCCTTACTATCTAGCAAGTGTGGCCTTTTTTGCTAAACTCTATTATCTGCCTGTGTGTGTTTTTCTTCTCATGTTTTCTAGTCAATATCCGTGGGGGGCTTGCTATTATTTTGGGGTTCTGCTCTGAGGCAAGATAGACTTTCCTGTTTCCATCTTTAGGGGTAGCTAGTTCTCCTGCCATGTCGAGGTGTCCAGGGCATGGTTAGTTACATCCCACAGCTACTTCTAGTTGCGGTATTTAGTCAGGGACTGCGGTCAGTACAGTTGCCAACTACTTCTGTGAAGTCTGTTTATGTTACTCCTACGTCATCGGATCATAACAGGCGTATATCCCAGTGATGGGGGCTTATATACCAGTGATGGGGGTGCAATACCAGTGATGGGGGCTATATACCAGAATTACCAGGATGGGGGGCTATATACCATTGATAGGGGCTATATACCAGGATGGGGGGCAATACACCAGTGATGGATGTGCTATTCCAGTGATGAAGGGCTTTGTACAGTGATGGGGGCTGTATACCAGTGATAGGATGTATATACCTGGACAGGGTCCTCTCCTGTATCTGAAAGACTTGATTGTCAGTATTCACTGTATTTGTCCTCGTTCTCCCCTCTTCACATGTAAAGCGCCATGGAACCTAATGGCGCTATAAAAATAAATAATAATAATAATACCAGTGCAGGGGGCTATATACCAGTGATAGGGGCTATATACCAGGATTGTCAGGATGGGGGCAATATACCAGTGATGGGGGCTATGTACAGTGATGGGGGGCTACATACCAGGATGAGGGGCCATTTACCATGATGAGGGAGGCTATATATAGTGATGAGGGGCTATATACCAGGATGGGGGTCTGCTGCATTTCCCACCCTAGACTTATACTCGAGTCAATAAGTTTCCCCAGTTTTGGGGGGTAAAATTAGGAGCCTCAGCTTATACTTGGATCAGCTTGTATGCTCAAGTATATACGATATTATACAAATATTTCATAACAAAGGTTGTCATCACCTTGCACTGTCCAGAACTGATCCAAAGAGTAGGGTCTAAATGACAGATTATTTCAGACAAATTTGTATTGGTCACTGATGTCACCACATATTTACATTAAGCATACTAATAGTAGCAAGAAAGTGTTCTGCAATCAAAATAGCAATGAATGAGGGTTAGACTATTACAAAGACACCAATAACCACACAAACACTCTATATTTTGGCCGGTACATATTTGCGATGTTGTTTTCAACACATTTAATTGTTTACAATGTGCAAATTTTTTCCCAGTTTGATAAAATCAGCCAAATCATGTAATACATCCATAATTAGAAGGGTCAATGATTGCCATTGTCAACTGGTACATTTTTTGGAACAGTGCACAAAGTTTGACTAATATGATAAACCCTTTACTGCATGATTGCAAATGTTTTCTGGCTGTTTACTGAGGGTATAATTTTAGCTAAAAGCCTCAAGCTGATGTATTTTAAGCAGTTTGTTTTTATGACAGATAATGACTGTTGATAAAAAACAGAGAGGGGCGCTCCTGGTGCTGTATCAGGGGTCAGGGGGGGAAAGGGGTCGGTGGATTGTTGGTGCTCACCTGTCCTGGTTATGCTGCCAGCATAACCAGGTGTTGTAGCCTTACTGCGTCTCGTGCAGCTGCCGTCTCTCCCTGCTTCCAGGTCTCAGGCTGGCACGTGATCAGTCACATGGTCTGACATCAGCACAGGTCCTTGAGAGCTTTAGCTATTAGATCCCCATTCTTCTCAATGACACAGTTGTATCAGAAGCAGCTCTGCACCGCTCACCTGGGGTGCTTGTAGATTAGTTAAGGATGAACAAGTGGTTTAAGCAGGCGCATTCTAAATAAACTCCGGGAAGTTTGACAAACATCCCGGAGTTTATTCAAAATGCGCCTGCTTAAACCGCTTGTTCATCCTTAACTAAGATAATAACTGTTGAACAAACCTAAAAGAGATTTTCCCATCTCATACACCAATGGCATATCCACAGAACAGATGCAGGTACCCCCAATAGCACCCACATCTGTCTCAAGAGCAGGCCCATGTCATATGTTGCTGTCAGCAGAGATGTGGAAAGAATTATCATAAAAATGAAAAGGGTTTCCAAACACATCACTAATAGCGTTGTTACTGGTGATCACATTGTGGTGACCTAAATCTACCATACATTAATGGTAAATCCTTTGGGTATGCCATGAATACACAAGACAGGAGTTCACCTTTAAACATATACGCTCATAAATACCCATTTATACCCATATATAAATACTTTATTTCCACCACAGCTATAACCACCATATTTCTAAACCAAAGTTAGTCATCTGTCAATAGACTATGCTGCCCCATATATGGGAAAAATAGTACGGGAACAAGTCCCACTTTGTATTTTTGCACTTTCTACAATTTTCTTCCAAAACCAACAACGTTTTTAATTGTATGTCAACATTGACGTTTGTGGACATATTTTTTGTCTGATGAGCTGTAGTTTTGAATAATACTATTCATTTACTCATACAATTTACTGAAAAAAGTGGTGGAAAAAATTCAGTTAAAACATTGTTTTTTGGGTTTTGTTTTTACAGTATTCATTGTGCAATAAAATTATCTTGGAACCATGATGTGATGGTCCAGGTCAATCCGATTTTAGTAATATTATACATGCATCATTTTTTTCTATTTAAGTACTGAAAAAAAAATTCTGAAAAAGCATTAAAAACATTTTTCCATTACCGGTAACATTTTTAATTGTGTATTGATAAAACTGAATGAGGTTTGAGTGTTTTTATTGTAACAGTATTATGTTTTTATTGCTTTTTATTATATTTTTTAGGGAAGTAGGATGACCAAAAATATCTATTTCTGCTGTGTTTTTTTCTCTTAATTAATTCCATATTTTTAGTAGGTTAGACTTTTATGGACACGGTGATGCCAATTGTGTTTATTTATTTGTTTATTTTTTTAATTGAAAAAAAAAGGGTTAATTTAATTTTTATATTTATTATTTATAGTCTTAGGGGGCTTGAACTTGTGATCATTTGATTACCTGTAGTATGCTGCAATACCACAGTATTTCTGTAAATAGCAAAAATCAGCTATGGAGCTCATCTTATGGCTGAGCTTCCAATGGGAATGTAATTGACATCAATAGGGGTCTTTAGCAGGCCCTGGCTGTTGTCATAAACCTTTGGTCTCCCATGGTTGCCCATGATATTGAAGCGGTGTTGGAATACTAATAACTACAGATATAGCTCAGTTGTTAGAGACGGATGCCGGCTATGTAACAAGGCTGACATCACTTGAAACCCCCCCTCCATACATGCTTAAAGTCACATCCTAATGAGGGAACTGGTCAAGTATAGATAACAGCCTAGTTGTTAGCTTGTTGCTTTGCCGGACAGGGTTCCAGTCCAATTACTTTATCAGAATGGAGTTTCTTTGTTTTTTCACCACCTATTTGGGTCTCTAAATTTTTTCTTCTAAAAACATAAAGATAAGTTGATTGGGTTCCCAAAAATTGTTCATAGTGTATATGACTGTAGATTGTTACCCCCAACTAGACAGATATCAACGTGATAATAAACTATCTCTTTACACCATTGTACGATATGTTGATGCCTGATAAACAATACGATCAATAAATATAATGTTTTCATAAATCCAATATTGGATGGTTGGGAAAAAAAAACAAGCTCACAACTCATGACAAATAGAATTTTTTTTTAAAGGGAATCTGTTAGCAGGTTTTTGCTGTGTAATCCTAGGACAGCATGATGTAGGGACAAAGCACTGAATTCAGTGATGTGTCACTTATCAGACTGTGTGCTGTAATTTACTTACAATGGAGGTCTTATTACCAGGAAGTTGTCGCTGGCTGGACTACAGCTCCTGTCAGCTCTGGTCCCACCACGTCCACTTCACTGATAAGCATCTCACTGTTAATAAGCAATGTGCACAGAAAATGTTGTTTGAGCAGGATTAGTTTTCTGAGCTCTGCTGCATGATATATGTAAGAACTCAGGTTGAGTCATAACTGGTGCAGCCAGTAAACTAATTAATACATTTTTGGAATAACTGTATTTTTCCTACATTATGCTATTGCTGTTCTCAGATGATGCACCAAAATCCTGGTGACAGATTCCCGTTAAGTGTATGAGATCAAACTGTAGTAATATCAATGGTTATCTAGGCTGTTGGTGGATAAACATTCTATTACATTACTACTTAGTTAGAAACTCTGTCAATAAAAAAAATCCCTAGCTATCCTTAAAGGGGTCGTCCATTATAAGGACAACCCATTCTGAATCAACTTGTTTCACCAGTTAAAAATAAATAAATCCTTTACTCATTTCCCGTGCGTGTTGTAACCGCGGCTTGGGGATCAGGCGACATTGTGACATCACTGAGCCCCTCGTCCAATCAACGCTGGCTTCCTCCTCACCGCTTTTGGACAAAACCAGCTATCAACAGGAAGTGAGCACTACGGCTGCAACTCACTTCCTGTTGATTGCTCCTATGTCCTAGTAGTGGACAACCCCTTTAAGGGATATTCCTATCCTATGCACCTCTGAGACCCAGTCTACAAAACAAGATCATTGTGACTTTCGTTCACCAATTCTGGGCCAACCCCTTCTCCATATACTTTATTTCAGAGATATCAACATTATTTTACACTCTTCTTCCCGTCAATGCTGGTCATAAAACGAGCTGAGGGAATAAAAACAGAACTGATGACTTTTCTTTTGCGCTTATGAAGAAAAAAATACATAATTAGCGGGTATTACACCTTTAATGTTCTCAGGCTGTTTCCTAAAAACAAAACGTCATCTGTAAAATACTCCGACACTTACTTTTATTTGCCAAGTTTGCCCATAAAACCTTGTTAACTGATAACTTAGCAGACTCAAATAAGCCACTTAACAGTTTCACTTGTTAAGCTCTTAAAAATACACTTATAAAAGGTACTTTATTAAGGCAAGAAAAGCCATTTCTAATTTTTCTTCCTCCTTTTACATGTAGTATTTCATACCAATATTCCATCACAATGATGTCATTATTTTTTTACTTTGCTTTCTTAAGCCTGTGCAATATAATTTTGACTTTTTCACAAAATTGAAGGCAAACATTAGTGTTTGATGAAAGCTCAATCGTTTCTCTCCTCCCCTGGTAGCTGTTTGTTAAAAAGTCTGCCATGCAGAAGCAGTCAAACTAGGAAAGTGATGTTATTTCAGCAAAGCCAGAGACCGTCTTTTCCTGTAAATATTAGTACATCCTGCTCGCACTGTTAAGAATTGCCAGCCATCCTGTCATGTGAACAGAGCCAGCTCTCATTGTAGCCAACATTATGTCAGGTGCGCAATGCATTACATCAGAAGCCTGCTCTGGCTTAGGCAGGGGGTTTAACGTTTCTTTTTTTTTTTCTTTTTAACCATCTCCCTTTGTGTCAACATATTTTATGGGCACTGGCTTCTGTCACACTCCAAAATAATTAGGGACTAAACAAACATTTAATTTAATGTTTTAGAGAAATTTGTATTTTGTAACTAGGTGCCATCGAAGAGGAAAACAGTTTGCAAGCTGACATCATTGAAATTGTCGCAGAGCAACAACACATTAACATATGGGTGGGCAACAGAAAATATTCATCACAGCCGCGAAAATCTGGGCAAGCTTCAGCCTGGAAATGTGTTTTAGACAGGAGTTCCCCAAGCTCCTTTCAGGGAAAGCAGGTAATGGTGAAATCATGCAAGGGACTTGTCACTTTACCAATTACTCATATTCAATGACATACATTTGGACTCCAATGTGAATAATCATAAAATGGCTTTGCGTTAAACTAAAACAAAAGTATAAGAATTGTGTTTTTTGACATTAATAAGCTCTAACATGTATATCTTAGCCTGCTGGTAATTGTTCACTGATGATCACTTAAAGGGAATCTGTTGGCATGTTTTTGCTATCTCATCTAAAAACATCATAATGTAGAGGAAAAGACCCTGATTCCAGTGATGTATCTCTTAGTTTACTGGGTGCAGAAGTTATGATACAATCAGCCTTTTTAGACGTAGCAAAGCTCAGAAAGCCAACCCCGCCCACACACCTGATTCACAACTTCTGTGTTCATTGTATGTTGATAGTAATTTGCTAATCAGTGCTGACGGTGTGGTTGGACCAGGAGGCATGCAGACAGCTACACAGATAGTGATAAACTCTTGCTGATAAACACTGATTATATTAAAACAATACCATAGCTTAATAATTATATAGTCATAGAATGGTAGAGTTGGAAGGAACCTCTTGAGTCATCTGGTCCAACCCCTACTCAAAGCAAGATTTACTAAATCATCCCAGACAGATGTCTGTCCAGTCTCTGTGTGAAGACTTCTATTGAAGGAAAATTTCCAGGGACAAGGTGAGTAGTGACTATTACGGCTCTTAAGCCACCGCTCGTTTAAAAAGATAAAACCCTATCTGCGCTTGTTTCTCTTTTTTAGTTTCATTGTTCCACTCCCTGATCACTGTCACTGTTGTCAAAGTAATGAAGGAGTTAAAATCTTTACACCTTCCAAAACAACTTAGGCTGCCTTCAGACTTGCAGATGCATCTGCAGCGTTTTGCAGATGCATCTGCAAGCATCAGCATGCAGACCGCGGCCCCTATGTTTATAATGGTGCGCACCGCGGTCTGCAGATGCTTGCAGACCGCCGCGCGCACCCATTCACTCCTATATGTGATCTGTGCGCAGGCGGATGCCTGCGTACAGATCACACACTCCCGCCCGCACCATGGACGCGAGATGTTGCATCCGCCTGCGCACAGATCACATATAGGAGTGAATGGGTGCGCGCGGCGGTCTGCAAGCATCTGCAGACCGCGGTGCGCACCATTATAAACATAGGGGCCGCGGTCTGCATGCTGATGCTTGCAGATGCATCTGCAAAACGCTGCAGATGCATCTGCAAGTCTGAAGGCAGCCTTAGGGAGGGAAGGAAGGGAGATCCACTTTTCAGATAAAGGGCTAGTTTAGTGGGCTTGGTCAAACTGGAAAGATGCTGGGAGTGCTCCTAATAATTATGTAAATATGTATGCAGCTATTTGTTACTATGTCAGACATACCTAGATTTATGCATGTTACAGTAATGCATTGTTACTTTTTTCACTACAATTACCGTATTTTTTGGACTATAAGACGCACCAGACCATAAGAAGCACCCAGATTTTAGAGGTGGAAAAAGAAATTTGAAGCAAAAAATGTGGTTAAACATTGTCACTCAGTGGAACCCATCTGTCCAACTAGTCTCCAGTGCGGCATGGTCTCGAAGTTTTTTAAAGTATGGTAGTTTTTTTTTTTTTTAAATGCTGCAGTGTTTCAGGTAAAAACATACCGTACATTGCTGAAGTCTTATAGCAAGTTCCTGATGAACACTGCCTGTGGATCGGTCAGCCTGTATCAGAACAGGTTCACTTTATGGTGCAGTTACACTTGTGAATCCCAGGTCAGTAGAGCCGCCAGGCAGTCTGTGGCTCCTTGATGAAACCTGTATAGGCAACTGTGACTGTGTTCTTAAAGCACCACTCTAATGTCTTTTTTATTACTCCACTAGAGTGATGTTTTAATTCTAAGTCCCCTGCCCCCGTCTTATACTCACCCTCTGGCAGCTTCGCCTTCTATATCCGAAACTCTGGTACTGTCGGTTTGTGGCAGTTTGTAACCTGCCGGCAGCTCCAGCATTTCATGGAGCGAGCTGGAGGTCACAGCTCAATACAATTCTATGACAGCCTTATTCTGGTTCTCAGAGAGATGGTTTGAGTGTCTGTGACATAACTGCTTACTTCTGGCCAGTCAGAAGCTGTGAGGGGAAGATGGCGCCGCGGGACACGAGAGCTGTTGGTAAAGTACCATATGAAAATGCCAGAAGGTGACTATAAGAACCGTGGAAGGGGGCTTATATTTTAAGCACCACTCCAGTGCTAAAGAAAAAACACTGGAGTGCTGCTTTAAGATCCCATGGGAGAACTATAACTCCCAGCATATCCTGCAGATCTAATGGCATGCTAGGAGTTATAGTTCACCACAGGAGTAGTGAAGTGCTTGTATCACAGGGTGCTTTATTAACAGCTTATTCTTTACTTTTACATAGTGTGCTTGCATTAAATGCTTTCAGTCTGGTCCTCCCATGCTAGAAACCTGTCTCTCATTAATATCCCGACTTGAAGTGAGGGAGGGCTGCAGCAGCACATGACAGCACACAGCCCTCCCTTCATTACATCACTGCAAGTCCTCTAAGGAGAGATTATTGTTTCTGCTATAGTTGCTGCAGGACCTGTGGTGATGTAATGAAGAGGGAGGGCCCTATGCTGTCATGTGATGCTCCAGCCCGCCCTCTTCATTACATCACCAGAGGTCCTGTTAGAATCTGATTGTTCCGTACTGTGGTGCTCTGCTGTGTAATCAGTAGCTGCTTCCCACATCCCCTTCTTGGCAGAGTCGGCACTGAAAAGCCAGTGCTGACACGTGGGCATGGGATCCTCCCAGAGCAGTGAATATTACAGTAGTAAATCAGCTGGCTCATGTGGTCCCCTAGCTGCCAGATTCCTGCAGAGGAGATATATTCCTGCCTCCTGTGCTCACAGTCAACCACTGCAACTTCCCCACAACAAGCATCCAAGTTATATTCAGACCGTAAGACGCACCCCACACTTTCCTACAAAATTTGGAAGCAAAAATGTGCATCTTATGGTCCAAAAAATATGGTGCTTCTTTATTACCCTAAAGGGGTTGTATGAAAGGGATACACCTTTTTTTTCCCCCAGAGAGCAGGACCACTCTTGTCCATAGGTATTATCTGGTATTTAAGTAGATGGAATGCAGTACCATATAACATCTGTAGAAAAAATTGTGCTGTTTCTAGAAAAATCCAGATCAAGTAAATTCATAGTTTACTTTTTTTTTTCTATTTTTTGACTATTCAAAAGTTCATAATATGCATTTTTGTATAAATGTCATACAATGGTCTGCAAGAAACTAAAACGTTGCTCATATTATTTTGTTATGTAAAAGCTGTAGAGTCTCTTAATAGTTTTTTTAAGCTGTGACATGCATGTAGTAAACTGCCTTGCTAATTATTGTAATTTGCTCTGTTTCTTCAGTGTTACTTTTTTTGTGCTTTAGCGTGTGTTACTAATTAGCTTGCTCTATGCCGTATGTTCTAAGCTAAACACTAACATAAAAGATGTTTGCAAATGTAGAACCCCATTAGACCCCATTGGTATACCCCTCCATTGGAAAAAGAAATGATCCCAAAGGAAAACATTTTATCTGGAATGATTTGATTCAGTAATATCATTCACATACAAAAACCAACAAGCAGTACAGTAATTTGGCCAAAAGCAACCAACTCATCGTAACTCACCACTGTATGACCAGTATTGAAATCTGAGAGTCCTCAGTGGTTGATACCTTTTAACTGAAAAGATGGTAATAAATAGCAGCAAGCTGTCAAGACTCTAGAACCTCTTCATCAGGCTAATGATGGCACAAATTCTAAACACACACACATCTACTTATATAATCGGGAGTTGGGATTTCGGGCACTGTAGCCCAATCCCAGACTCCTTAGCGGCACTGCGAGTGATGACGCGCAGCGTCATCACGAGCCGCAGCCGCTCTACAGTTAAAAAAAAAAAAATCCTCACCTCTCCCCGAGCCCCCGGAGTCTCCCGCCGTCTTCCGCCGTGTTCCGCTAGGCTCCCGGTGGCTCTGCAGGCTCCCGGTGCCTGCAGAGCTCTTCTACTGCAGTCAAGGACCTGTGGTGATGTCAGAGTCACGTGATACCAGCTTACTCCAGGCAAATCGCGGGTCACGTGACTCTGACATCACCACAGGTCCTTGACTGCAGTAGATAGAAGACCACTGCAGGCACCGGGAGCCTGCAGAGCCACCGGGAGCCTAGCGGAACACGGAGGAAGACGGCGGCAACCACTTCTCTGCACCCTCACCTCTGTCACGCTGCCCTGCGCCCCAGCCTCAATGCCACGAGCCTTTGACAGCCACCGCGGTGGCAGTGTCGCCAGGAGCCGCCGGGAGCCGCCGGAGACCACCCTCCGGGAGAGCCGCCCACTGCCTTGGTGCTGGCACAGAGGGCTCGAGGTGAGGGAGCAGTGTGTGGACGGGGCACTGGTGCACTCATACAACGCCCTCATCTGCAATACACAAGGGGCTGCAGTGGAGAACACTACAAATGCCAAGGTGGCCCACCTTCTATCCACACACCCACCAGAATCATTAAGTATAGCAGCATCTCTCCTCACCCCTCCTCCAGCCTGACCTCTCCTCACCCCTCCATCCAGCCTGACCTCACCCCTCCTCCAGCCTGACCTCTCCTCACCCTCCTCCTGCCTGACCTCTCCTCACCACTCCTCCAGCCTGACCTCTCCTCACCCCTCCTCCTGCGTGACCTCTCCTCACCCCTCCTCAAGCCTGACCTCTCCTCACCCCTCCATCCAGCCTGACCTCTCCTTCCCCCTCCATCCAGCCTGACCTCTCCTCCCCCCTCCATCCAGCCTGACCTCTCCTCACCCCTCCATCCAGCTGACCTCTCCTCACCCTCCATCCAGCCTGACCTTCCTCACCCTCCATCCAGCCTCACCTCTCCTCACCCCTCCATCCAGCCTGACCTCTCCTCACCCCTCCATCCAGCCTACCTCTCTCACCCTCCATCCATCCTCACCTACTCCTCACCCCTCCATCCAGCCTCACCTCTCCTCACCCTCCATCCAGCCTACCTCTCCTCACCCTCCATCCAGCCTCACCTCTCCTCACCCCTCCATCCAGCCTCACCTCTCCTCACCCCTCCTCCATCCGCACCTCACCCTCCTCCAGCGCACCTCTCCTCACCCCTCTCCAGCCGCACCTCTCCTCACCCCTCCATCCATCCACCTCACCTCACCCCTCTCCAGCCTGACCTCTCCTCACCCCTCCTCCAGCCTGACCTCTCCTCACCCCTCCATCCAGCCTGACCTCTCCTCACACCCTCCATCCAGCCTGACCTCTCCTCACCCTCCATCCAGCCTGACCTCTCCTCACCCCTCCTCCAGCCTGACCTCTCCTCACCCTCCTCCAGCCTGACTCTCCTCACCCTCCTCCAGCCTGACCTCTCCTCACCCCTCCATCCAGCCTGACCTCTCCTCACCCCTCCATCCAGCCTGACCTCTCCTCACCCCTCCATCCAGCCTGACCTCTCCTCACCCCTCCATCCAGCCTGACCTCTCCTCACCCCTCCATCCAGCCGACCTCCCTCCACCTCCCAGCCTGACCTCTCCTCACCCCTCCATCCAGCCTGACCTCTCCTCACCCCTCCATCCAGCCTGACCTCTCCTCACCCTCCATCCAGCCTGACCTCTCCTCACCCCTCCATCCAGCCTGACCTCTCCTCACCCTCCATCCAGCCTGACCTCTCCTCACCCCTCCATCAGCCTGACCTCTCCTCCACCCTCCTCCAGCCTGACCTCTCCTCACCCCTCCATCCAGCCTGACTCTCCTCTCTCACCCCTCCATCCAGCCTCACCTCTCCTCACCCCTCCATCCAGCCTGACCTCTCCTCACCCCTCCATCCAGCCTGACCCTCTCCTCACCCCTCCATCCAGCCTGACCTCTCTCACCCTCCATCCAGCCTGACCTCTCCTCACCCCTCCATCCAGCCTGACCTCCTCACCCCTCCTCAGCCTGACCTCTCCTCACCCCTCCTCCAGCCTGACCTCCTCACCCCTCCTCCAGCCTGACCTCTCCTCACCCCTCCATCCAGCCTGACCTCTCCTCACCCCTCCATCCAGCCTGACCTCCCTCACCCCTCCATCCAGCCTGACCTCTCCTCACCTCCATCCAGCCTGACCTCTCCTCACCCCTCCATCCAGCCTGACCTCTCCTCACCCCTCCATCCAGCCTGACCTCACCCTCCTCCAGCCTGACTCTCCTCACCCTCCTCCAGCCTGACCTCTCCTCACCCCTCCATCCAGCCTGACCTCCTCACTCACCACCTGACTCCTCACCCTGCCTGACTCCTCACCCCTTCCTCCAGCCTGACCTCTCCTACCCTCCTCAGCACTCTCCTCACCCCTCATCCACCCTCCATCTCCAGCCTGACCTCTCCACCCCTCCTCCAGCCTGCACCTCTCCTCACCCCTCCTCCAGCCTGACCTCTCCTCACCCCTCCTCCAGCCTGACCTCCTCACCCCTCATCCAGCCTGACCTCTCCTCACCCCTCCTCCAGCCTGACCTCTCCTCACCCTCCTCCAGCCTGACCTCTCCTCACCCCTCCTCCAGCCGCACCTCTCCTCACCCCTCTCCAGCCACCTCTCCTCACCCCTCCTCCAGCCTGACCTCTCCTCACCCCTCCTCCAGCCTGCACCTCTCCTCACCCCTCCTCCAGCCTGACCTCTCCTCACCCCTCCTCCAGCCTGACACCTCACCCCTCCTCCAGCCTGACCTCTCCTCACCCCTCCTCCAGCCTGACTCTCCTCACCCCTCCTCCAGCCCGACCTCTCCTCATCCTCTCAGCCTGACCTCTCTCACCCCCTCCGCGACTCTCCTCACCCTTCTCAGCCACACCTTCCTCACCCTCCTCCGCCTGACCTCCTCACCTCTCCAGCTGACTCTCTCACCCTCCTCCAGCCTGACCTCTCTCACCCCTCCTCCAGCCTGACCTCACCCCTCCTCAGCCTACCTCTCCTCACCCCTCTCCAGCTGACTCTCCTCACCCTCCTCGCGCACCTCTCCTCACCCCTCCTCCAGCCGCACCTCCTCACCCCTCCTCCAGCCGCACCTCTCCTCACCCTCTCCAGCCCACCTCTCTTACCCCTCCTCCAGCCTCACCCTCTTCACCCCTCCTCCAGCCTCACCTCTCTTCACCCCTCTCCAGCCTCACCTCTCCTCACCCCTCCTCCAGCCTCACCTCTCCTCACCCCTCCTCCAGCCTGACCTCTCCTCACCCCTCCTCCAGCCTGACCTCTCCTCACCCTCCTCCAGCCTGACCTCTCCTCACCCCTCCTCCAGAATCACCTCTCCTCATCCCTCCTCCAGCCTGATCTCTCCTCACCCCTCCTCCAGCCGCACCTCTCCTCACCCCTCCTCCAGCTGCACCTCTCCTCACCCCTCCAGCCTCTGCTCTCCTCACCCCTCCAGCCTCTGCTCTCCTCACCCCTCCAGCCTCTGCTCTCCTCACCCTCCAGCCTCTGCTCTCCTCACCCCTCCAGCCTCTGCTCTCCTCACCCCTCCAGCCTCCCGCCACATCATACTCTGCTATCCACAGAGCCACCTGTATACTCTGCTACCCACACAGCTGCCTGTATACTCGCCTCTATGCTCTGCCACCCACACAGCCGCCTCTATGCTCTACCACCCACACAGCCGCCTCTATGCTCTGCCACCCACACAGCCGCCTCTATGCTCTGCCACCCACACAGCCGCCTCTATGCTCTGCCACCCACACAGCCGCCTCTATGCTCTGCCACCCACACAGCCACCTCTATGCTCTGCCACCCACACAGCCGCCTCTATGCTCTGCGACCCACACAGCCACCTCTATGCTCTGCCACCCACACAGCGCGCCTCTATGCTCTGCGACCCACACAGCCGCCTCTATGCTCTGCGACCCACACAGCCTCCTCGATGCTCTGCCACCCACACAGCCGCCTCTATGTTCTGCCACCCACACAGCCGCCTCTATGCTCTGCGACCCACACAGCCGCCTCTATGCTCTGCGACCCACACAGCCGCCTCTATACACACAATTCATTTCACCGCGCTCCCGATGCAATTGCATTGGGCCTTTTTACTAGTATATACATAAATGGAGGGTTGGATAATGCTGTAAATAAGACAGATGTCATGAAACAGAATGATGAGTGTTGTGAGGGGGGAAAAGGAGCTGGGGCAGTAAATTTCAGCATTCAGAGATAAGATAGTTTTATTGTCCTTTGATTGGGGGTTGGTCAGATTTGAAGATTCTTCAATTGATGTAAAAAGTCATAAATCAATGCTACACATTCATTCCTGCTCTTAATGTGTCAAAGGTCATCATAAGTTTATATTCCCAAATTCTTCTGTCTCTTTGAGATTTGAAATGACTTTTCAATACTAGAATTTTCATATCCATTATGGTGTGATGAGGACTACAGAAATGATTGGCCACAGGTAGATCCATTCTTTTTTCTTTTATTGTGTGACATGAGTGACGATGAGAATTCATTCTTGCAGTAAGTTTCTGCCCCATCTTCCCTACATACAGACCCCCATTGTACATTTTGTACATATAATTAAATATACCACATCGGTTGTGGAGCAGCTTAAGGTACCTTGGATCTTGTAGTCCTGATCAGTGCTGGGAATCTTTATCTTGTCTGTTGTCATTATAAATGGATAGGTTTTGCACCTCTTCTGGTTGCAGAGGAATATTCCATTTGTTTTTGGAGTGGAAAGTGAACTTCTGGCAATGATGCTTTTTAGATTTGTGGATTGCCTAAAACACAGAAGTTGGGGGGGGGTATGGAAATATAGACTTTAATCGGGGATGTTTTTGTACTTATATTGTAATTATATGTACCAAATGTACAATGGGGGTCTGTATACCCTATTTACATTCAACCATTAACCCATTCACGACATTTGACTTTCCTATATGTCATGGTCGGATAGCTGTTCCCAATCAATGATATATAGGTATGTCACGGCGATCATGCGGTCATTATCTTTTTAGCGGGAGCATGACAGTGCCTGCTGAATCTTATAGCAGAGCACACCTTTATCAATGTATGGGCAAATGAAATTAAGTGAAACATTGAAGTCCAGCTATGATCAGTGCTATAACAGCACCGATCATAGGTTTGGTGCTAGGGAACAATGGCTTCTTTGACCCCGGCAAAACAGAGTGTAGTCAGACCCCTCAATGATCACTGTGCTCTGCCTCATTCTAGCTTAGAAACGTAAGGAGAGCTTTCATTTTGATTGTTCTGCTGCTGATCTCACAGAAATCATTTTTTTCTCTGAGAATATTGTAAACCTCATGGTGGTCTAGGCAAATTTATGTGCAAAACAATTTCTTACCTAAAACCTCACTTCATCATTGGCTAACTGTACTCCCACTGATGCAATAGACATGACAAAGTTTGGGACCTTGTCCTTTACTTGGGAATAGTGAAAAAGCCAGACGTTCGTCAGTATTAGAGTGTTGATGTTTTATTTAACACTTCAGTTTTCTTCATGGCTATGCACACACTTTGAAGGCATTCGCATTACAACGTGTAAGCACAGCGTCCACCTCCAGATGAATCCAACTTTGACCATTCTTCAAAGTCAGACCTTTCATTATTGATCCCTTCAGCAGCAAATTCACTAAAGTGTACATTCGCCAAAGGGACATCTGTGTAGATGTGTTCCCAAATACACTTCAAGAGGAGGCTTAAATTCTGGCAATACCTGCCCAGTAAGAGGGAGTGGTATGGAATTAAACTCTACATGCTGTGCAAGAGTACCTCAGGATACGCCCACAGATTTAAGGCTTATGAAAGGAAGGACACCTAGATTGAACCCCTTCGATGTCCTGCCTGTCCTGGAAGTGAGAGAGAACATTGTGTGGGATTTGGTGCATTCATGGCTGGGCAAGGGTTATCACCTCTAAATGGATAGCTTTTACACCAGCATCTCACTGTTCAAATCGCTTCCTGTCAGAGCTACTGCAGCATGCGGTACTGTGCGCAAAAGCTAGAGAGAACTACTTAGGATTCTAATTTAGTAGCTGCTCAGAAAGAGTGAGAGTCAAGCCCAATGAAGTGATAATAACTTGCTTGGGTTCAAGTGTAATGACAAGAGGGATGTCCTTTTCTTGACCACAATACATGGTAATGGCAGCACTCTCACTTCTGTACGAGATACCTATGCATTGCTCCACAAAACAGAATGTCATGTCCTCCAGCCCTACAGTGCCATGCAGAAAGCTAACGTGTAGTATAAGAAGCTGGTCATGCCCATCGTAAAGATATATGATGCGTACATGATATCACGATGGACAGGTCAGACTACAACATTCCTTCAGTTCCAGGAGGTTGCAATCAATGCCACAATATTTGGAAGTCATGAAGGAGCGGGCCCAGTACTTCTGGAACTGAAGATGCTTGTATAGAACCAGGGCAACATTTCCCAGGTGAGGTTCCTCTAACTGCAAAGAGAGGCAGGTCGCAAAAAAGGTGGCACCTGCCTTGAGAAACCTGCCCTAGGTATAAAAGAATGTTTCAAAGTCTACCACTCATCAATGGACTATTAAATATATTTCTGACTTAGTCTAATTTATTGCACGGCTGGATGTACTCTATGTAACTTAAATATGCCAACCTAATGTACTTACACAACACACATATGCCAACCTGATGCACTCTATACAACTAATGTATGCCAAACCTATGTCCTCTACACAACTTACAAATGCCAAACTGATATTCTCTTCACTAGTGATGGGCGAATCCTAAATTACTCGGAATCGCTTGACTCTAGCGAGTCCGAGCACAGGACTCGCTACTCGTTGCGAGTCTAGCGAGTCCAATGTTAATGAATGGGGAAGCGAGTAATAGCGAGTAGTGTGAGATTTACAAATCGCAGATGTGTCTCGGAAGCTTCAGCCTGAAGCAATCCTAGTTTTGTCATTTATTTGCATTGGACTCGTTTACTTTGCAACTGTAATCGCTGGGAAACTCGCACAGATAAGAGTCCTGTCTGCTCTGTGCATCTCCAGGGTCCTAGAGCCTGCCTGCTGCCTGATGTAGCAGTGCTGAGATTGTTCTCAGTCTGCTCATTCCCTGTGCATAGACATCTATATCTCTGCACAGGGATGAGCAGAGAGGACATCGCGTTTTGGACTGCGTCGGACGGAAGAGGATTTTTTTAATTAAAGATGGAGTCCCTAATGGCTTTTTTTTTATTTCTAATAAACAAATTTCTCTGTGTTGTGTTTTTTTTAAAACAATTTAATAGAAATTCATGGCGGTCATGTCTAATATTGGCGTGACCGCCATAAATTTCGGGCTTAGGGCCAGCTGATAATACAAAGCTGGCCCTAACCTCTATTACCCAGCGTGCCACCGCCACCAGGGCCGCTGGAAGAGCGGGGTTCAGCGCCAGAGGATGGCGCTTCAATGAACGCGCCATCTTCTGGGGCGGCTGCGGGCTGCAATTTGCAGCGGGGGGTGCCCAGAAAGCTTGGGCATCCCTGCACTGCGGATTCCAGCCCCCAGCTGCTTAGCTGTACCTGGCTAGACATAGAAATTGCGCGGAGCCCCACGCATTTTTTTGACTCCGACTCCGAGACGACTCCGACTCCGAGACGACTCCGACTCCGACTCGACTCCAAGACGACTCCGACTCCGAGACGACTCCGACTCCGACTCCGACTCGACTCCAAGACGACTCCGACTCCGAGACGACTCCGACTCGACTCCGAGACGACTCCGACTCCGAGACGACTCCGACTCCGACTCCGAGACGACTCCAACTCCGACTCCGACTCCGAGACGACTCCGACTCCGAGACGACTCCGACTCCGACTCGACTCCGAGACGACTCCGACTCCGACTCCGAGACGACTCCAACTCCGACTCCGACTCCGAGACGACTCCGACTCCGAGACGACTCCGACTCGACTCCGAGACGACTCCGACTCCGAGACGACTCCGACTCCGAGACGACTCCGACTCCGAGACGACTCCGACTCCAACTCCGAGACGACTCCGACTCCGAGACGACTCCAACTCCGACTCCGAGACGACTCCGAGACGACTCCGACTCCGAGACGACTCCGACTCCGAGACGACTCCGACTCCGACTCCGACTCGACTCCGAGACGACTCCGACTCCGAGACGACTCCGACTCCGAGACGACTCCGACTCCGACTCCGAGACGACTCCGACTCCGACTCCGAGACGACTCCGACTCCGAGACGACTCCGACTCCGAGACGACTCCGACTCCGACTCGACCTCCGAGACGACTCCGACTCCGAGACGACTCCGACTCCGACTCCGAGACGACTCCGACTCCGAGACGACTCCGACTCTGAGGAGACTCCGACTCTGAGGAGACTCCGACTCTGAGACTCTGACTCTGAGACTCTGACTCTGAAATTCATTAAATAATAAAAAAAAAATGCGTGGGGCTCCGCGCAATTTCTATGTCTAGCCAGGTACAGCTAAGCAGCTGGGGGCTGGAATCCGCAGCGCAGGGATGCCCAAGCTTTCTGGGCACCCCCCGCTGCAAATTGCAGCCCGCAGCCGCCCCAGAAGATGGCGCGTTCATTGAAGCGCCATCCTCTGGAGCTGAACCCCGCTCTTCCAGCGGCCCTGGTGGCGGTGGCACGCTGGGTAATAAAGGGTTAATACCAGCCTTGTTACACAAGCTGGTATTAAGCCCGAGATTCTTAATGTCAGCCCCACGTTTGACCCAGCCACTAAGAATCTCCAATAAAGGGTTAAAAAAACACAACACAGAGAAAATTTTTTATTTGAAATAAAAAAAAAAGCCATTAGGGACTCAATCTTTAATTAAAAAAATCCTCTTCCGTCTGACGCAGTCCAAAACGCGATATCCTCTCTCCTACATCCCCTGTGCATAAATATAGATGTCTATGCACAGGGAATGAGCAGACTGAGAACAATCTCAGCACTGCTACATCATGTCTGTGAGCAGGCGGGCTCTAGGACCCTGGAGCTGCACAGAGAAGACAGCTGGACTCGGCTCGCAAAGAAACAGCAGTTACTTTGCGAGTTTCCCTGCTATCACTGGCACAGTAGCCGAGTCTAATGCAAACAATGGCAATCCTAGTTTTGTCAGCGTTTCTGACAAAACTAGGATTGATATTGATTTGCATTGGACTCGTGCGAGTAATCACTGGGAAACTCGCAGAGTACCGAGTCCTGCGAGTCCCTTACTACTCGCCGAGTAACGAGTCCTAGCGAGTAGATTCGCCCATCCCTACTCTTCACAACTCACATACACCAACCTCATGTACTCTACTCAATTCACATACGACACCCTCATGTACTCTACACAACTCATAATCCAACCTGATGCACTCTACACAATTTACGTATGCCAACCTTATATACTCTACACAATTTACATATGCCAACCTCATGGACTCTACAGAACCCACATATGCCAATCTCATAATAACTCACATATGCTATCCTGATGACCTCTACACAACTCACATATGCCATACTGACATACTATATATATGCCGCCACATTATGAAATTTACATACCAGGAAAACACTGCATCAATTTCAATATAGAATTACCTGTGGGGAATTTCTACTGTTTAAGCACCTTAGGGGATCTTCCAATGTGACATGACACCCTCAGACAATTCCATCAAAGTCTGCATTTCAAAATATCACTCCTTCATTTCAGAGCTGGACAATGTGTCCAAACTGTTTCCTACCATATATAGAGTATCAACATACTCAAGAAAACTTGCACAGTTAATTTTGGGGTCCATTTTCTCCTGCTATCCTTGTGAAAATTAAAACATTTGGGGCTAATGCAACATTTTTGTGGGAAAAATGTGATTTTTTTTTTATTTTCATAACTGAACATTATACAATTCTGTGAAGCACCTGGGTGATCAAAGTGTTCACCACGCATCTAGATAAATTCCTTAAGGGGTTTAGTTTGCAAAATGGGTCACTTGAGGGGAGTTTCCACTGTTTAGGCACCTCAGGGACTCTCCAAACACAACATGGTGTCTGCTAAGGATTCTATCCAGTTTTGCTTTCTAAAATCAAATGACACTCCTTCCCTTCTGACCTCTGCCGTGTGCCCAAACAGTAGTTTTCTACCACATATGGGGTATACCGTAACAAATCGTATACTGCTATTTCTCCTGTTATCATTATTAAAATAAAAAATTGAGGCTTAAACAACATTTTTGTGGGAAAAGTAATATTTTCATTGTCCTTCTGAATTTCCTGTGAAGCACCTGAAGGGTTCTTTGATGTGGTTTTGAGAATTTTGAGGGGTGCAGTTTTTAGAATTGTGCCACTTTGTCACTTCAAATGTGATCCTGCCCCTAAAAAAAATGGTTTTGTAAATTCTGTTGTAAAAATTAGAAATTGCTCGTAAACTTTTATCCCTGCTAATTTCCTAACAAAAAAATAATGTTTAAAAAATCGTGGTGATATAAATCAAACATATGGGAAATGTTATTTATTATCTATTTAGTGTGACCATAACTTTGGTTTAAGGGCATAAAATTTCTAAGTTTGAACATTGAGAAATTTTCCAAGTTTTCTCCAAATTTCTGATATTTTTATAAATGAATAAAAAAATATAACATCCTAAATTTAATCCTATCATGAGGTACAATATGTCATGAAAAATATTGTTGCAGCTTTACATGGCTATTACCTCGTAAAGTGACTCCAGTCAGAATTGAAAAAATTAGCTTGGTAAGGAAAGTGAAAACAAGCTCGGGAGTCAAGGTGCAATATTAATTAATGAACCCTGAAATCATAAAGTTATATAAATGATTGGTATAATGATTGGTATAGAAGCACCTAAAATCCAAACTAAAAAAACAAAAATTTCAAATTAAAGGGATTGTCTACTATTTGGACAACCCCATTTCAATCACTACAATCCCTCCAAGTAAAATAATAACACCTATCTTCACCTCTTGTGGCGGTGGATTCAACAGTGTCAGCATTAGCTCTCCTGGGACTGACATGACATTGTCATGTCATGAAATCCCTGCGGCCAATCAGTGGCCACTTCATTGTCTTCTCTTTGAGACACATCTGACATCTGGAAGGTGTCAGGGAGCAGACGCAGTTCTTACTGCGAATGTCAATGACAACGGAAGCAGGATACAGTGTGGTGGCCGCTGATTGGCTGCAGTGATCGATGACATAATAATGTCTGGGGAGAGGCAGTTTTGACACCATTGGAAATACCTCTGCAACTGAGGTGAGTATAGCTGCTATTGTTTAACTTAGGGGCAACACAGTGATTGAAAAAGAGTTGTAGTGGACAACCCCTTTAAGAACAAAATTTTTACTATTGCAATTCACAAGCTGATTATCTATTTTGCACCACTTCTTAACACTATCCCAACTGTATAACTTGAATGTGGTTACAAGTTTAAGTGGCTCAAGACTTTGTATAATCATATAGGTTACAGGGTTTTAAGAATGCCCACCCTTTCTCAGAGTATTGACTTATCAATTATTTACAACCACAAGACATTATTGTTTGCATAATGCCCTAGAACTGTTTGTATCTTAATAGATGATTAAACCACAGAAAAAAAAATAAAAAAAATAACTCACCATGGCCACCTAATACGATCAACAAGCTGGGTGCAGAGAAATTCCCAAGATGGAGATGGGGCAGAGGTGGTGGGTGCATCATGCCGATGGAACAGCCACTCTCAGCCTTTTAATAGATGGGAGCAGCTGCTTGCATAATGCACACTAAAGATGCTGCATAGAAAGTCTGTCTTATTAATGCGTGAGATACACACATTGTCTGAATAGGAGCCTATTAGTTACACCAGTTGTGGCAGGCTAGTTAACACTGCATGAATATATGCACCATGTCTGAACAGTAGCCTATTAGTGACGCCTAGTGTGGCAGGCTAGTTAGCACTATATGATTATATCTCCCAAGACAGACTCACCAGTTTACCATCTAAACTCAGAAAGCCCCACTACACCCTGCAAAATGTATAAAATGTGCATGAACAATGTGAGGTATTGGTTGATATTTTGGCCAAAATATGGAAGCTTACAACCTATGCGTCAAGGGTGCACATGCTTGCAAATCCATTACTATTAAAGACCTGCAATAGTTGGGGGCCCAGTTGGAGCCTTTGCATTAAGGTCCACAAACTGCAAGTTACCCCAGTGTGTACTAATGTATTTTATTAAAAAAAAACAGAGTAGTGGATTCTGCGATTTTTTTTCACATGAAACATTAGTCGGGTTAAAATATTGCTGGCGTGCACAGGCACAATGCGTGCTATTTAATGAGTGTGCTGTTAGCTGAGCATGGCCTTAACCTCCTTATATATGTAAAGCAACATGAAAAAGAAGCTGCAACTAAATGAGAAGATAGTTTGAAATTCGAATTCCCCAGTTACTCTGAGTTTTTTTCAAAAATTCAATTGTCAGAGATTAATTTAGGACAAGTTTCAATACTGGTAAGCTTGTAATTATTAAAAAAATTCATATGGGTTGTGTAGAAAAAGAGAGAGGGAGATTCTCGCTGAACATAACAGCTTACACGCTACAGGAAAGAGAGAGGAACCCGCTATTCATAAGAGCTTAAACATTACAGCCTTAGTGACTCTGGAAAAAAAACAACACTAATATTCAAACTGTGCTCAACTGGGAACCACTGATCTATGTTGGCCCAGGTATTGACCACCTATGTAGAGGTTTGCACGGCACATGGATGTTAGCTAAGGGTGGCTTCACACCATGGTAAGGTCTGATCCGGGGCTGTCCGGTGTAAACCAGACAGCCCCGGACCGGATTGTGGCCACATAGTATCCTATGGAGCCGGATGGAGCCGGATGGCAGCTCTCTGCCATCAGGATTCCATCTCTCTGGAAGAATCCGGGAGAATTCGGATTTTTCTCACCGGAGACAAAAACGTTGCTTGCAACGTTTTTGTGTCCGGGGAGAAAAATCTCCCCAAATTCCCATATCCCGGATTCTCCTGCAGTCTCCAGGATTCCCCTGGATCCTCCCGGATCCGGTGCAATCTGGCGCTCCCTAACATGGGAGCCTATGTGGCCGGATTGTCACGGTCTGGGAGGATCCGGGAATCGGACACCTGCGGCCGCACGCTGCTGTTTCAGGACCGCGGCTAGCTCCCCGCGAGCCGCGGTCCTGATTCATCAGCAGCTGCAGCTGCGTCCGGCTGCACAACGGACTGGAGGGCATATTAGCCCTCCGGTTCTGTGTGCTGATCCGATCCAGGGCTGTCAGGTTCATCCTTGACAGCCCCAGATCGGACCTTACCGTGGTGTGAAGCCACCCTTACTTCAGTAGGGTGGGAAGTGGTGCCTGGCACCCTTTTTGTTTTTGCGAATCACAAATCAAATATCAAAGTGTTTAAATTCATGTGAAACTGTAGATTTGAGAAAATTTGACTCAAACTTGATCCTCTGTTGATCGATCTGCTCATCTCATGTTACAACACTCAGTGGAGAACTGTAGAGGCAAAACTGATGGTCTACCCAACACAGAAAACTCCACTTTCTTTGCACTGTTTGGCTCTATGTGGAAGCTATTTATGTGGCTGCAGCACAGCAATGTGTAGAAACCGTTTTTGACCTCTGGCACTAAAATATACAAAGTACGTTCACCAGAATAGATCCCATAAACTGAAAGGCATTTGACTATATGAGTATTGCTGATACAATTTGAAATTGTGAAGTTGCTGAGAAACTGAGAATTTTAAATTGGCATAGGTATCTATATACTAGTGCATCTCAATAAAGTAGAATATCATCAAAAATCAATGTCATATTGCCATGGATTAGGGTGTTTCTGGGAGCCCTGAAACATGTTGACTAATAAATCAATATTATATTCACCCTTTGATGGCTTGTGGAATATGGCAGCGATGATTTTAACCCTTCATCCTCCCTACTGTAATTTTCTGAGATAATGACCTTTGGGTTTTCATTGACTGTAAGCCATAATCATCAACATTAACAGAAATAAACACTCAAAATAGATCACTGTTGTAATGACTATATAATGTATGGTTTTCATCACTTTTTGTTTTGAATTAGTGATATAAATTAACTTTCTGATGGTGTTCTAAGGCCACTTTCACATTAGCGTTCCCCTCCGCAGCGTTCTGCGGAGGGGATACGCAATGTGAGCGCAGCACCGCCAGCCCCTATCTTTATAATGGGAGCGCACGGTGCTGCGCTTGACTGCGCATGACTGTGCGCACCCATTCACTCCCACAAGTGATCTGTGCGCAGAACGCTGCGGAAGGGAACGCTAATGTGAAAGCACCCTAAACCATTGAGATGCACTAGTTTATCTATCTATCTATCTATCTACTGTATTATTATTATTATTATTATTAATTTATATAGCGCCATTATATTCCATGGCGCTTTACATGTTAAAAAGGGCAGACTAGGACAAGTAACATAGTAGCAATACAAGTAACAATAAATGTTGACAATTCAGTTGTACAGAAACAGGAGGGGAGAAATCCTGTCCACAAAGGCTCACAGTCTACGAGGGGTGGGTGGGGATACAGTAAGAGGGGGAAATTCCAGTCATGAGGCGGTGTGGTGGACCGGGTCTTATTGCAGGTGGTAGGCTTGGCGGAACAGGTGGGTCTTCAGGCTTCTTTAGAAGGTTCCCAGGGTAGGAGAATGTCTGATGTGTTGGGGCAGTGCGTTCCAGAGTCTGGGTGAAGCACAAGAGAAATCCTGTATGCGGTTGTGCGAAGAGGAGATGAGGGGGGAGTAGAGGAGAAGCTCTTGGGAGGATCGCAGGTTGCGTGAGGGTAGGTAACGGGAGACCATGTCAGAGATGTATGGAGGGGACAGGTTGTGAATGGCTTTGTATGTCATGGTTAATATTTTAAACCGGGATCTCTGGGAAGCAGGGAGCCAATGAAGGGCCTTGGCAGAGGGGGGAGACAGGGGAGTAGCGGGGAGACAGATGGATTAGGCGGGCAGCGGAGTTCAAGATAGATTGGAGAGGTGCAAGGGAGGTATTAGGGAGGCCGGTGAGCAGGAGGTTGCAGTAATTGAGGCGGGAGATGATGAGAGCGTGAATAAGGGTTTTAGCAGTGTCGTGGTCAAGGAAAGTGCGAATCCTATAGATGTTTTTGAGCTGGAGTCGGCAGGAGGTGGCAAGGGCCTGGATGTGGGGCTTGAAGGAGAGGGAAGAGTCAAGGATAACCCCGAGGCACTTGGCATTGGGGACTGGAGAGAGAGAGCAGTTGTTGACGACGATGGATAGGTCAGGTAGTGAGGGGAGCGTCTTGGGGGGAAGACTATGAACTCGATTTTGTCCATGTTCAGCTTAAGGAAGCGAGCAGAGAAGAAGGATGAGATGCCGGACAGGCAGTGTGGAATTTTGGATAGAAGGGAGGCGATGTCAGGACCAGACAGGTAGATTTGGGTGTCGTCGGCGTAGAGGTGATATTGGAGGCCATGGGACTCAATGAGTTGCCCTAGGCCGAGAGTGTAGATTGAGAACAGTAATGGTCCAAGAACCGAGCCCTGAGGGACCCCGACAGATAGGGGGTAGGGCGAGGAGGATGTGTGGGAGTGGGTGACGCTGAATGTGCGGTCCGTTAAGTATGAGGAGATCCAAGAGAGGGCAAGGTCCGTGATGCCAAGAGATTCCAGGATCTGTAGTAGAAGGGAGTGGTCAACAGTGTCGAATGCGGCTGACAGGTCGAGGAGGAGGAGAACAGAGTTGTGGCGCTTGCTTTTGGCAGTCAGTAGGTCATTTGTGACTTTGGTCAGGGCTGTTTCAGTGGAGTGGAGGGGTCGGAAGCCAGATTGCAGGCGGTCAAAGAGGGAGCAGGAGGAGAGGTGAGAGGACAGCTCAGAGTGGACATATATATATATATATATATATATATATATGTGTATATATATATATTTATATATAAATATATATTAAGGCCTATGGTAGGGTGGATGAGTCACACATAAAAACAGGAAAAGGGGGTTCAAATGATTTTATTCAATACACCTGAGGGACCAAGCATTAACCCATGCAGTGGTGGCAGTGATTTTGCCGAGATTAGGGCCAGGGACCCATGGTGCTCCCTCTAATATTAGACAAGGCAGACATCCATGAGACAAAGAAGAAGTAGAGGGGCACTCCACAGTTGTTGTAAAGATGTGTCTGCTGCTTGAACTCTGTGTGGCATTGACCTGGTCTCTAATCTGAGCTGCTGTTAGCCTGCAATTTCTGAGGCTGGTGACTCGAATGAACTTATCCTCTGCATCAAAGGTGACTCTTGGTCTTCCTTTCCTCATGTTAGCCAGTTTCTTTGTAGCACTTGATGGTTTTTGCAACTGCACTTGGGCACACTTTCAAAGTTTTCCCAATTTTTTGGACTGACTGACCTTCATTTCTTAAAGTAATGATGGCCACTTGTTTTTCTTTACTTAGCTGCTTTTTTCTGCCATAATACAAATTCTAAAAGTCTATTCAGTAGAACTATCAGCTATCTATCCACCAGACCTCTGCACAACACAACTGATGGTCCCAACCCTATTTCTAAGGCAAGAAATTCCGCTTATTAAACCTGACAGGGCACACCTGTGAAGTGAAAACCATTTCCGGTGACTACCTCTTGAAGCTCAACAAGAGAATGCCAAGAGTGTGCAAAGCAGTAATCAAAGCAAAAGGTGGCTACTTTGAAGAACCTACAATATAAGACATATTTTCAGTTGTTTCACACTTTTTAGTTAAGTATTTAATGCCACATGTGTTAATTCATAGTTTTGATGCCTTCAGTGCAAATCTACAATTTTCATAGTCATGAAAATATGGAAAACACTTTGAATCAGAAGGTGTGTCCAAACGTTTGGTCTGTACTGTATACTAAGTGGAATTTATAGCTATGTATGTGCCACCATATTGCCGAATGCTAGGCATCATATTTTACTGTGACCTCATATGTACAAGGTGCCTGCATGAAGGTTTCTCCATTAATGGAAGTCACTGGTTCCTGTATTTTCCCTGTTTCCTGCCCAGTTCCTTTTGGTAAACACTATTAATTTTATTGTTTATCTCTATGTATAAGTTGGCTATTATTTTAGAAGTTTGTATGCATTTTTACCTCAAAAACGCAAGCCGCTGTGTCTAGGGCTGCATTTGCAAAAACGTATGCGTTTTTGCATGCGTTTTGCATTGTATTAACATATTCGATGGATGCATTTTTAGTGGTAAAAACGCATACAAATGCAAACGAAGTCAAACACAGACCAGCCTTAGATGTGAACTAGGCCTTAGACTTTATAATTTCAATGGATGCAAAAAAATACACATAGTGACATTGAGTTAATTTAATACTGACATTAGGCTTATCATAAATCTTAACATTTCTCAAAAAAACAGGATATTTACATTAACCTAAACTTATAATATTATAGATCCTGAAATGAAAGAATTCATTAAAGCCGATATTTAATCCTATGACCTATGCCCACATGCTGTTGACAGGAATGTGTATTGTAATGTATATTATGGCAATGAGTGGCCAACTACCATATGGCAAGATTGTCCTGTGGGTAAGATTATTATTAACAGCTCACAGCTGGAGTTATAACAGCAGCGCTCTGACATGTTAGTAATTGACCAGGACACCCATCACAACACTACAGGATGTGGTAAGTGGTCTCTGCAAATTGCTTAAGGAACAAATGCAATACTGGTGAAAAAACAGCAGTTTCACATATGATCCTGTTGTGTGGATGCAGATAAAATAGAAATAAAGGTGACCCCACACATTATGTATTGAAAGACTTTTAGTATGATTCTGAAAATATAATCCTGAAACATTACAAGTTACAACCCTTCAAAAGAGACCAAGTATAATATCCATATTTAATTATTACAAAAAATCTATAGAAAATATCTACATTTCTGTCTTGTCACCATGTTGTATCACTTATGTTGGCTTACAAAACAGGCAGTAAAGTCATCATGTATCTGGTACACTGGAGCAACTCTGCTTGGTCAGACACGGCCATTACTCAGTACATAGCGTATGTAAATTGCTGCGTTTTGGGGTGATTGCCCCTCATCAGTGCATGTGTGGGAATTCTGATCTGGCTGTATGAGAGGCTAAGACGAGGTCTGAGGTAATAGCTATTCTCTTTGTGGAGACTTTTCTGCCAGCCGGCAGTGAGGAGACTTAAAGCCGCAATGCTCTTCTGGGGAATTGCATATGCAAATTGTCACTTTAGTGAGGAAGTAGACAAACTCTAATGCCACCTTACAAATGTAGCAATCCTAAAAGTCATAATTGAATCTTTAACAAGGTTTTTAATATGATTTAGGATTTGTGCCAAATCAGAACCCCAAATCCTAAGTCATATTAAAAAGCTTGTTAAAGGGTCAATTATGACTTTTAGGATTGCTTCCTTTATAAGGTGGCATTAGAGTTTGTCTACTTCCTCACTAAAGTGACAATTTACATATGAAATTTCTCAGAGGAGCATTGCGGCTTTAAGTCACCTCACTGCTGGCTGTCAGAAAAGTCTCCACAAGGAGAATAGCTGTTCCCCCAGACATCAGTACATAGCAGGGACACATATATAGGATTATCTCAGCACAGGAGATGTGGTATGTTCAGACCATGTCCCTGTATAGTCAGACACATCCAATACACAGTACATAGCAGGGACACATATATAAGATTATGGCTAGGGTCACATTTAGAAGGCACAATGCGATTACCGCATCCAGATCCGGATGCGGCAATCACATGTGCCTTCAGACACATTTTGGCTTTAAAATGTGTACCTAAACTCGGATCCGGTAGCCGGATTGCTCATAATGTGCAATCTGGTTGCCATATGCCTTGTTCATCCCTGCTGCCGCAGGGATGAACAAAGGGTTAATGTTAATATTATATGTGGGCAACATGTTTCCAGGGGGTGTCCACCCTCCCTAGAGACATGTTGGCCACATAGAGCGGATTGTGTGGGGTTAAATCTCTGTATTACAGTATTGCCGGATTTTGTTGGCTTTTACAGTTTTATCAATGACAACTGGCGGCTCCTCGCTGTAAGGAGGAGATGCAGTACGTAATGTGCGTACTGTACATGCCGCTATTCATGGTCCTGAAAGCTTTAACATTAGTTCTATGGCGGAGCGCTGCCCATAGAACTAATGTTAAAGCTTTCAACACCATGGATAGCAGCATGTACAGTACGCACATTATGTACTGTATCTCCTCCTTACAGCGAGGAGCCGCCGGTTATTGTTGATAAAACTGTGAAGGCTGACAAAAGCAGGCAATACTGTAATAAAGAGATTTAACCCCTCACGTGCCACTCTATGTGGCCAACATGTGAACACTCCCTGGAGACATGTTGCCCACATATAATATTAACATTAACCCTTTGATCATCCCCGCAGCAGCAGGGATGAACAAAACAAACGGCTACCGCAGGCATTCCATGTGCCTTGCGGTAGCCGAATGGGCTCCCATAGGCGCCCATTATAGCATCTCCGCTGCGGTTTTAAAAAAACACTGCCTGCATGATTTTTCACGCAGGCAGCGAAACCGGAATGCAAGAATCGGATTGCATTAAGTGCAATCCGTGGGCTGTGGATCCTGATCCTGTTTTGAACATTTTTAATGCTCAAAACCAGATCAGGATCTGCAAACTCAACCGCAAATGTGACCCTAGCCTATCTCAGCACTGGATCATTTTTTAACACATCCACTTGAGGAATTTATTATTATTCCAAGACATATTAATTAAAATGTACTTTATTTGTGGGGCAACTCCTTTAAGGTACCTTCACACGTGGCAACTTTTCTAGGAATTTCACTGGCAACTTACTGGTTGCAGTGAAATCATGGACACATTGCTCCATTTGTACACAGCAACAAGATAGAACAATGTGTCCATGATTTCACTGCAACCAGTAAGTTGCCAGCGAAATTCCTAGAAAAGTTGCCGCGTGTAAAGGTACCCTTAAAGGGTGTGTTGTCTGAAAATTTCCTATTGTTTAATTCAGGTTTTGGTGTTGAATATATTTATTTAAAATGTTGACAATTTTTATTTTTCCTTATTGCAATCTGTATGACAATATTAGAAATATTAGAAATTTTCACAGTGGCCACTAGGGTTATTAGAGTTTATAGCAGTTTCCTTAGCAAAATACAAAGTATTCACTGATCTCAGGGAGACCAGTTCAAGAAAACACTGCGGGCAGCCGGCTAAAGCGCTCAACACAGTGAATTCCTAGGCCCATTGCCCCCTGGGAATTTTGAATATGCAAATAGAGTCTGTGGAGCCTCGTTTAGGAGTCTCAACACAGGACTAGCCAGATCTTCCTCTAGTGAAGGACCTAGCCATGATAACCACCATATTAAGTGGCCCTATGAGTCAATATCCAGCTCTTTACAAGCTTAAAGATATGACAAGGGAATACCAAGGCCAGGTATCCATCCACAGACAGCTGTTTCGGGGTGTTGCCCCTCATCAGTGTGGAATCCAGCCAGAATCCTACTCCACCGATCACAGCACTTAGAGTCTGTGGAGAGGAAACTCATGGTTACTCACCTCTCCACACGGTGATCGGCTCATCATAACGTAATTGCAATAGGCCGATCATCACCATGGTAACTCAACATTGCCATGGCAACCTGAGGTAGCCATGGCACCATCTGATCACCTGACCCAAGACTCAGAGAACATGTGATCTATGTGACATGGGTTTGAAGCACTGACAGGTGCACTGTATGGCAGATCATTGCCATACAGTGCAGCATAAGTGTGACACCAGAGACTTTAGCAAGTGGACACCTGTTCTCTTGCTTCAGTCTCTGGATGTAGCAGAGACGATTGAGCATTGTGGGACCTTTGTTGTGGATTATGTCGGAGGATATGTTTTCTGGTAATAAAGATGGAGTCCAAATATGTGTTTGTGTTTTTTGCTCCATTAAAATGATTTGTCTCTGTGTGGCATATTATTTACCATTTACTTAGAGGTTCCTCATAGCTGGGTCTAACATTGGACCTTCTTTAGGAATCTCGGGCTTAATGCCAGCTGCCAATACAAAGCTGGCATTAATCCCTTTATTACTCAGTTTTCCACCAGCACAAGGGCAATTGGAAGAGTTTAGGTACAGCGCTAGGAAATTACGCTTCTAACAAATGTGTCTCTTGGGCATCTGCGGGCTGAAATTCACAGTGCGGGTGGTCCAGAATGCTTGGGCCTCTCCATGTTACGGATTCCAACCCCCAGCTGTCTAATTGTACCTGGCTGTCACTTTGGGTGTTTTCTGTCACATAGACCCCAAAATGTGACTTCAAATGTGATGTAGTCCCTAAAAAAAGTGGCTTTGAAAATTTTGTTGTAAAAATGAGACTTTTCTGATAAACTTTGAACCCTTCTAACTTCCTAACAAAAAAAAAATGTGTTTCCAAAATTGTGCTGATTTAAAGTAGACATATGGGAAATGTTACTAAGGCCCCTTTCACATCTAATGCAGGGCTGCGTTTTGCTTCATTTGCGTTTCTATGCGTTTTTAACGCTAAAAACGCATCAAAAGGCATGCATTTTTGCCCTCATTGATTCTAATTGAAACGCATGTAAAAACGCATGCAAAAACGTATGGGTATTTTCAAAAACGAAAAACACATGCGTTTTTGCAAAAGCACACTAAAACGTTGCTTGTGACATTTTGGTCTGCGTTTGCAAAAATGCATGCGTTTAGGAATGGCAACCATTTTTCTACAAGGCCTTCTCATTTCAGGGGCTCAAAATTTACTTTACCATCAAATTTTTTTTATTTTTAATACTTTGTAGAGAATCCTTTGCAGGCAATGACTACCTGGAACTGGCAGTCCTCCTTTGTGAGGCTTTGCCAGGCCTTTACTGCTGGAGACTTCAGTTTTTGCTTGTTTGTAGGCCCTTCAGTCTTATGTTTTTTCCTAAGCATGTGAAATGAATGCTCAATGGGGTTGAGATCTGCTGATTGATTCGGCCATTGCAGAATATTCCACTTCTGTGCTTTAACAATTCCTTGGTTGCTTTTGAAGTATGTTTTGAGTCATTGTCCATCTGTATCAAACCTTCTCCATGCTTTCTTTTTTCCATCACTTTGGTATAAATACTTTTTCAGAACTGCGTTGGCTTCTTTTGATGTTGCTTTTCTTTTGGCAAAGTCTAATAAGACCTTTCTATTTTTTTTTAAGGCTGAATAATGGTTTGCACCTTGCAGTGAACCCTCTGTATTTGCTCTCATTAAATCTTTTCTTTATGGTAGACTTAAACATTGAATCACCTACTTTTTAGAGAGTGTGCTTCACTTGGGTGTATGATGTGAATAGGTTTTTCTTCACCATGGAAAGGATTCTGTGATCATCCACCACTGTTGCCTTCAATGGTCATCCATACCTTTTTGAGTTCCCAAGCTCACCAGTGCATTCTTTTTTTTGTAGAATGTACCAAATGATTGATTTGGCCACTCTTAATATTTGTGCTATTTCTTGGATGAATTTCTTTTTTTATTGTAGTTTAATGATGGTCTGTTTCTCTATCATTGAGAGCTCTTTTGAGCACAGGGTGTTGGTTCATAACAACAGCTTCCAAATGCAAATGCCACATCTGGAATCAGCTCCAGACCTTTTACCTTCAAATTTGATGATGGATTGATGAGGGAATAGCCCACTCAGACTATTAAATTGCTTTTGAGATACTGTCCAGTTACTTTTGGGCTCTTGAAAAAGTGACAGCTACATATTGAAGAACTATAATTCTTAAACCCTTACTCCAATTAGAAGGTGAGTAGCCCAAATTAAGACTGAGAGTCTGCATTTTAAGCCGATATAAATGACATAACTGCTCCTTAAATATGTTTTGGTAAACAGCTAAAATGCCAAAACATGTGTCATTGTCCAAATATTTGTGGACCTAACTGTGTATACAGCAGATAACATTCATAACAGGTGATCCCACAGATGACCATTCTTCCCTACTTTTCACAATGAACTGCACATGCTCATTAGATCCATTAATTCAATATACAGGGCAGTATGGAGTTGAATGTCATGTCCCACATTTTTAATATGAATTGGTTCCTAATGTATGTACGTTCTTTAGATATGTGATGATAGAGCTATTATAATATCTTGGTCTGGTGCAATTCTTTTGTAGACTTTCACACTTTTAATTTATTGAGCTGGAATGTCAAGTTAATGTTAACATAGAAATGATACCAGTGTGTATTGTTGAAAGGCTAAATCGTAAATAACTAGAGATTGGCTCATGAATAGCTTTTAATATATTTCCACGAGATTGAATGTATAAAGATTGTATGAATACTGGGAATGCCACTGCAAAGAGCCTGTGATTACTATCATTTTACCTTCTAGATTGCCTTTGGAGATTCCCTATTTCCTCGCAGTGAGACAACATTGTCACGAGGAGTTGACCTTATCAGTCATTCTAGAAAATCATATGGCACTTCTTACCTACAGAGTTCGGTATACTGTACAAAGGGGATGAGTAGTGGCTGTTTCGTTATGTCATTTCTTCAACACGATGGAGTGAGGAGAGTGATGAATGATGGATGCAGAGTTCACTTCATCAACCAGCATGAGGTGCTGTAGTGATGAAGGCTGAATGACTTCATACAATATAGATAAGGAAGAAGGATTGAGCGGACAAAGTGATTTAGGAATTGTTTATTTTGTTAATTGCCATTAAAAAAAAAATTAAAATTGATACTGTGAGCTACTAACTAAATTATAAATATTCCATAGCAATGATTACTTTGTATTTTGTGAGTGACTGTAGATTTAAAGTGAATTTTCTACTAATCACATTTATTAGCTTTCTGAAGACAACAGTTGAATTATAAGTTGAGTATCCTGTCCCTCCTATCACTCATGGCCATGGTGGAGTTGAAGTCTAGTGTGCTCATCAGAGTTGAGAAAATCTCCCAAAATTCAATATGGGTAGATGTACTTAATTTGAGAAGTTATACATAGTGCAGTCTGTGACTAATGGTTTGTTGGTTTCAGATGTATTGTTTCACCTATATATGTTTTTAAAATGTGGGTTGTGGGAAGCATGTGTATGCCTATGAGTAAGGGTATTTGAGCCGAAACATGTCAGGCGGGAACCTGCGAGGTCTGTCTGCTTTTTAACCTTGTATATGGAACCAAAATAAAGAATTGAAGATTTTAACTTCACAAAGCGTGGGACTTGGACTCTTTCCCTTGGAAAAGGTTTTGCTTCATATAATTACTCCGGCAGAAGGCAGCTGCCGTGTCCGGTGTCCCAGGATCCATTTCCATTCGGGTGAGCTAAAGAGATTCCTTTGCTTTGCTTGAGAGAATATTAATTTGGGGGAAATTCTTCAATTTATATCATATAAATTCTGTGTATATTCAGATACCACTAATATATGTGTATATATATATATATATCAGAAAGGAACATTTTTATCTCCAGCTGATCCACAGAAAAATTGCACAGCTTTATTAAGAAAAGTGCCAAAGTATAAAAACACGAGGAAAATGCCTCCGAACTAATTGCAACATAACCCTCCCCCCCCCAGGCTACGCGTTTCAGCACTAGACCTTGAAGAAGGCACATTCAGTGCTGAAACGCGTAGTCTGGGGGGAGAGGGTTATGTTACAATTTGCTTGGAGGCTTTTTCTTCCTGTTTTTATACTTTGGCACTTTTCTTAATAAAGCCGTGCATTTTTCCTGTGGATCAGCTGGAGAGAAAATTTTCCTTTCTGTTGGATTCAATAATATTGCTCCTCTCTTCTTCTCCGTGTCTGGAGTTCTGCATGCATGAAGGTGTGACTGTGAAGAATCTGCCTAATGGTGAGCTGGCTAGCTCTTATTTTTTCAATTCTTTTATATATAAATAAATATATATATATACATATATAAATATATCTACTATATAATTGCCGTAGGCATTTTCGTGTCGGACCCCGAAAACGTGCCGTGGATATGTCACTATTGTGACGTCATCACGGCGAAGCATTGGCCGCGTAGCGGCCAATGCGAGGCGTCAGCTGCGCGAGCAATGGCCGCGAGGCCATTGCGAGTCGCTAGCTTTAGTGCGAGCAATGGCCGCGAAGCGGCCATTGCGAGTCGCTGGCCGAAAATAGAACCAGAGGCTCGGCCACAAAAGCTAGCGATTTCCCGCTCAGGTAGCGAGTCGCTAGCCTCAGCGGGAAATCGCTAGCTTTGTGGCCGAGCCTCTGGTTCTATTTTCGGCCAGCGACTCGCAATGCCCGCTTCCATAAGGATTACCGCAACCGCGCCGCATTGCGACTCGCTGGCTGAGTGCGAGCACTTGCGGTGCGATTGCGGTAATCCCCATAAGGATTACCGCAACCGCGCCGCATTGCGAGTCGCTGGCTGAGTGCGAGCACTTGCGGCACGGTTGCGGTAATCCCCATAAAGATTACCGCAACCGCGCCGCAAGTGCAAGTTGCGGCGCGGTTGCGGTAATCCCCATAGAAAGTATAGGGGACTTGCGGCAGGTGCGGCAAGTGCGGTTTTGCCGCACCTGCCGCAAGTCCCCCTATACTTTGTATGGGGATTACCGCAACCGCGCCGCAGATGCGGTTTTTTAATAAAATAAAATAATTTTACAAATTAATTCAATTAAAATAACAAATAATAAATAAATTTAATAATAAAAAAAATATTAAAAAAAAAATTTATAAATAATACAATAAAAAATAATGATAACAAAAAAAAAAAAAAAAATATATTAAAGTATTGGACCCCCCAAAAAAAGTATTGGACCCCCCAAAAAAAGTATTGGACCCCCCCCCCCCCAAAGTATTGGACCCCCCAAAAAAAGTATTGGACCCCCCTCCAAAAGTATTGGACCCCCCCCCCAAAAGTATTGGACCCCCCAAAAAAAGTATTGGACCCCCCAAAAAAAGTATTGGACCCCCCCCCCCCCAAAGTATTGGACCCCCCAAAAAAAGTATTGGACCCCCCAAAAAAAGTATTGGACCACCCCCAAAAGTATTGGACCCCCCCCCCCAAAAGTATTGGACCCCCAAAAAAAGTATTGGACCCCCCCCAAAAGTATTGGACCCCCCCAAAAGTATTGGACCCCCCAAAAAAAGTATTGGACCCCCAAAAAAAGTATTGGACCCCCCAAAAAAAGTATTCGACCCCCCAAAAAAAGTATTGGACCCCCCCAAAAGTATTGGACCCCCCAAAAAAAGTATTGGACCCCCCAAAAAAAGTATTGGACCCCCCCCCAAAAGTATTGGACCCCCCAAAAAAAGTATTGGACCCCCCAAAAAAAGTATTGGACCCCTCAAAAAAAGTATTGGACCCCCCAAAAAAAGTATTGGACCCCCCCAAAAGTATTGGACCCCCCAAAAAAAGTATTGGACCCCCCCAAAAAAGTATTGGACCCCTTAAAAAAACTATTGGACCCCCCAAAAAAAGTATTGGACCCCCCAAAAAAAGTATTGGACCCCCCCCCCAAAAGTATTGGACCCCCCAAAAAAAGTATTGGACCCCCAAAAAAAGTATTGGACCCCCCAAAAAAAGTATTGGACCCCCCAAAAAAGTATTGGACCCCCCCCAAAGTATTGGACCCCCCAAAAAAAGTATTGGACCCCTCAAAAAAAGTATTGGACCCCCCAAAAAAAGTATTGGACCCCCCAAAAAAAGTATTGGACCCCCCCAAAAGTATTGGACCCCCCAAAAAAAGTATTGGACCCCCCAAAAAAAGTATTGGACCCCCCCCAAAAGTATTGGACCCCCCAAAAAAAATATTGGACCCCCCCAAAAAAGTATTGGACCCCCCAAAAAAAGTATTGGACCCCACAAAAAAAGTATTGGACCCCCCCAAAAAAGTATTGGACCCCCCCCCAAAAAGTATTGGACCCCCCCAAAAAGTATTGGACCCCCCCAAAAAGTATTGCACCCCCCCAAAAACTATTCACACCCCCCCGAAAAACTATTCACACCCCCCCGAAAAGTCCTCACACCAGCTATAACTACTATAATCAAATTAATGCACGTTCTAGAATCCCGATGCATTTGCATCGGGCTCACAGCTAGTATATATATATATATACAGTATATATATATATATACATATATATATATATAATATATTTTTTTTTTCAGTCTTCCCAATATCCATCTCTGGCTCTGCTATTGCCAGTTATGTAGTGTGTGATAAACATCTTTATGTTCAAAATATTTTTATTGCATAGATATAATCATACAAATTAATGGATTTTCATTAATCATTTTCATTCTTCCTAGTTCAATAGGAAGAATATCAGAATCGTACAGTTCAGATTAATTAATTTTTGTAATTAAGTCAAAATTGAGGTAGTATTATACATAGAATCTAGTAACTTCGAGATTTATAAAGTCTTATATAGATTCAGAGATTTGTAGTGCGTATTAGCATCAAATGGGTTACATTCAAACAGTTAAAGAACTATTTACAATTTTATAAATCATGTTAATCAATAAGGGAAGGCAGTAGAAAAGGGAAATTGGGGGGGGGGATAAATTGGAGTGTGACGAGCCCATTGGAACCATTTAGACACAAGTGTGTAGAGTATTTCAGTATCATTATCTATCTAACATCTATAAACATCTTTAAAGTTAAATGGAACCTGTCCTGTCTTTTGTTTACCAGCCCCCAATGTTTTTTAGATCATGTAGTGTTCATTAATAATCTTTTAAAGAAAAAATTGTTGTATTCATCCCAAAAAAGCCTTGTAATGACCTACATATTTTCATTAGCTTGCTGACCTCAACAGTCAGGCAGTCACCTGGTTAATAGTGAACAATGCAGCTGAATTTCAGAAATTACACTAAGAGTGTAATGTTAAAGTTGAAAAAAAATAAATTACAAACTTACATTTTCTCCTGTAAATTATCACACAGACTAGTCTGCTTGGGGGGCATAAATGATCTGACAGGTTCCCTTTAACTCAATGCCAACTGCTCTGTATTAAAGAGCTGTGTGATGTCACGACCACATGACCATAGAGGGTGGAACTAAGCAAGCAAAATCATTAAGGTCTATGTAGACTTAGCTCTGCCTATTACAGTCACATGGTCATGACATCACACAGATCTTTTATACAGAGCAGTTGGCATTGAGTTAAAGGAAACCTGTCAGATCATTTATGCCCCCAAAGCAGACAAGTCTGTGTGCTAATTTACGTAAGAAAATGTAAGTTTGTAACTGCTTTTTTCAACTTTAACATTACACTATTAGTTAAGACAGGGATGCTTAGAATAGGAATATGAAGTTGCAGGTACAGATAGTGATAGCTTGGAGGGCATAAACAGCCTGACAGGTTCCTTTTAATAACTTGCATCGCACTCCATGTGACATCAGAGGGGCCCACTAGAAGACCTGCAATGAATGAAAGACTGGAGAGGATCAGACAAGGAGCAGGTCTTCTGGACAGATATGGGAAGGGCAGAAAAAGAAATGAGAATACTATTTTTTTTTATCCCCAGCAAAATATGGTCAGGATGGCTGCAATTTTGCTGCATATGCACAAATCGAATCCTAAAGAGTTTAGATTCTTCAGAATATGAAATCCTTAGGGATATTGACATATCTCTAATGCTTCCTGCAACTTCTTCAAGCTATATTAGAAATATGGAAACAGCCAACTATCGACAGCTCTTTAACTTCCTCCCCTCTTCTAATGATTGGAAGAGCTCTTTCCGATTTAAAGGGAACCTGTCAGGTGGTTTATGCCCCCCCAGCTATCACTATCTGTAGCTGCAGCTTTATAATACCAGTCTAATCATCCCTGTCTGAGCTCATAGTGTATTTACTGGCTGGATAATAGTTAGCTCATTATTAGCTTGTATGGCTAAAGGACCTGTGTGATGTAATGATCATGTGACCATAGTGGGCAGAGCTAAGAGAGCAAACTTATTATGTCCTATGGGAACTTAGCTCCATCTATTGTAGTCACATGGTTGTGACATCACATCAGGTCTCCCAACATGTTCTAACATAAGGGTGAAATGTTAACTATTAACCTACCTGACAGTCTCCGTCCTCCAAGCTGGAGACTGACTGCTTCATTACATAAGGAAATATAAGTGTATAAATGCTTTTTTTGACCTTTAATATTACATTATGAGCTCAGACAGGGATGGTTAGACTGGTATTATAAAGCTACAGCTACAGACAGTGATAGCTGGGGGGAAGGGGGCACAAACTAGCTGTCAGGTTCCCTTTAATGATTTAAAGCTCTTGAAAGGGAAAATCCATGTGTCATTCACCTCCAAAGGAGGCCTTGTACTCTAATAAGCCTGGAATGTTCCTTTAAGCATTTTTTATATAAATGTCATATGTGTATAATTACTTTGTCGGGGGGGAATGTGTTTCGTAAAGATCACAAATTTTGAATTCCACACCAGGGTAATATTACTCTTTATAATACCGGTTTCTATAAAGTTAATCACGCTCCCTTCTCCTTGTCCTTCCAGTGCAGTGCAGAAAAAACACATTATTTCAATATAGTTTAGAAGCTATTAGGGATCTGTCGACACATTTGTTAACTGTTTCCAACTGTGAGTAGCAAAACATTAAATGAAAGTGGTATTATGGATCCAATCATTTATGAGCATTTTTCCTGTAGCAAAAAATATAGAATCCTTCAACACAGTAGGTTCGGATATACAATATACATCTGTCTCTATTAAAATATATTTTTGCATCTGATTGTGTAACTTAATAAAAGTATCTTGTATAAAGCAATCGGGATTCTAGTTACCTAATTTGTAGCCTTTTCTACGTCTATCTAGTATCTTTAAAACTAGAGGTGGCCAATTTCAATTCCGTGGAAGAAGGCAATCCAAGCTTCCCTATACTCAGACCCCATTCACCCACTGTAATAGCTGAACTAAGCTGACATAAAAATATTAGACTTGTCACAGGTCACAGCAAGACTGTTCTTGTAAATAGGTGAAAAGCAGTTTCAGTAGTTGTGAAACCAATAAAATGAGACCTCTCTAGTTCTGTTTTCACAATGAAACCTAATAGTTGCTCATAAACCTTTCAAACCTATTTCAATGCTTCTAAACAATGACAGGCATTATCCAAAGCAGTAACATAAAATGACGGAGGGCTCCAGTACATTGGAAAACTCCGCAGGAGCTTGCAATCAAAACTGACCTTTTTCCCATTTGTGGCTCAGTCAAAGAATTAGGACTGTGTTCATGATCATGACATGAGACTGGTTGCAGATATTCCAGGGTAACAGCAGCAAACAAAGACTGTAAAGGGGTTTCCATTATTTTAATATACTGCTCCACAACCTGATGGGAAACTATCCCACCAGGACTCCTTGTAAATGTATATGGCTGCCTGAGGACAACAACAGGACCTCTTTCCTTTTTTTCCACTATTCAGCCCACCATAATTTTTCTTAGAGATTTTTTTGCACTCTTTTTATTTAAACATACCTAAAACTGCCTTATGATGGGCCCTCGGCCTCGAAAAATGTACCTCTAATGCCACTAATTAGATGAGCCAGTCACAATGACTAATATAATTTTCTGCAGTATAATGTTCTTTATTAGCAATTATCTAAATATGCTCAATCAAATTCAAACCTATTATTATAATTTATCATCACTATTATTACATTTATTATTTCTTTAACATTAAAATATTTTAACTTTTTAAGGCCTCTATACACCTAAGACTAAAATGGGCAGAACCCCGTGATATGGTCATGGTTGGACGGTTGTCTATCGTGCGTGGGGGAATCAGGAGGGATCACTGCCGACTGTTTAACAGGCAGAATGATGGATTGGTCAACAACTATCTTTTGTGAATGTGAGGCTTTTAGTTTCAGGTTTCTCAATTACTATAAGAAAAAGTTAAGTAAAACAATAAAATGAATTAGTAACTCCATGATACTATGCAAAAACATTATAAATCAGGGAGAAATAGTCCTCAACACCTCAGTACATGACTAGACGCTTGGAAAAAGAGATAACACTTATCAGTTAATGTAATGCGGAGAAAGGACAATAAATGCTACCGAAATGCACATGCACAGACGTTCTTTGACTTTTCCAAGTGCCTGCACATGCAGAGAGGTGTTCTCACACACTGGAGTGCAAATGGAGGAGAAGGTTTGGGTGATATAGGATGTGTCACCCAATAGAAGCAGAGGAGAAAAACGGCGATCACAAGCAGAGAGGAGGTGCCGGACCAAGAGCTGCGACCCCTGTCGGACTGGACCGCCCCATAGGGAGGTATAATAAAAGCTGCTGTTTACATTATGCAGATCAGTCTGGGGACTTATATACAGCATTCAGAATACTGTATAAGACCTTACTGGTGGTGACCAGCTTATATGTGGAAAAACTGATGATAGATTCATGTTAATTGTTGTAGATGCTAAAATCAATGATTGCACTATATAGTAACTAATTATAATCATATTCCTCATTAGACTCTTGCAATATTACTGTGGTTTTCAAGGGTTTCAGTCTTTTGCTCAAAATATAGACGGATCATTAAAGTGTTTGGCTTGATATAATCATGGAGCATTTTTTTATTTCACCACTCAAGTGGTGCTTTAAATCTAAGTCCCCTGCCCCTACTTTTGTACCCACCCTTCAGCATCTTCATGTGGTATTGGCACCTCTCCGGTCGGTCATCTGCAGTTTGTGACCTACCGACTGCTGCAGTGTTTCACGGAGCATGCTGACGATCACTCTTCAATTCAAATCCATAAATTCTGTCTCTCATAGACTTGTAATGAGAATTTGTGATGAAACTTTTGTCAGTCCGAAGTTGTGGTCACCAGATGGTGCTGTGGGAGCAGAGCAATGTTGAATAAAGGTGAAAACGACAGAGGTAAGTATGACAGTAGAAGCAGGGATAATTAGTTAAAATCACCCCTTCAGTGCTAAAAACTAACAAACACTAATGTGGTTCTTTATAGTATGTCCCAATTTTGGAAACATTTTGTCACATCTATAAATATATTACTTATTTGTAGAGACATTTCTTCAGTTTTTATGTCACTCTTCATTCCTTGCCACATTGAACTGACAAATGTAACTTACAGTATGTGTCACTTTTATAAACTTGCAATTCATAATTCATGCATAAATTTAATAGCCTAGTTAACCATGGCAACTTTCAAAAGGGGTGATAGTGTCACAAATATGCAAATAAATTACAGAAGAGTATTGTGTGGCTCATAAGCCTCCTCACTTAAGTTATGGTAGACAAGTCACTCTGCACGATGAGAAACGTTACCCCTTGTATCCCTGTCATAAGCCTCTCATATAGCCAAAGCAGATATCATACTTTGCACTAATGGCTGTTGTCCTAAGTCCTATGCTCATTAAAGGTCGATATTGACTTTTAGAATTGCTACTTTCAATAGGTGGCACTAGAGTTCAAGTCCTCTTCTTCTCTGAAGCAGCAATTTGCAAATTAAATTTGCAAAAAGTTAGAAATCTTTGAGCAAAAACAATGCACAAGAAATTCACGATTTCTGTGACTTTGGAAAATTGGAGCAAAAAAATTGACAAACTTCTCAATTTGCTTTTCAAGCAAACAATATCTAAGTTCTATTTCATTAATTTCTTACAGTAAGCTGGGCCATGTTTTTCCAAATATATCCTGCAAAGATCTGCAATTAAGTCAATTTACCAGTACGAAGAAGAGGCTATAGAAATTGCTTACATTTTGCTCTACAAAATTGGCCAAGCTGAGGCTGTCAGGAGTTAGGCAGCTTTCACATAAATGATTTTACCCTTTCGCAGCAGATCTGGCAAATTTGCAGCATCTGCCGCGTAACTCATTCCCTATGGGACTTGCGACATTTGCAGTTTTGCCGGATCTGGCACTTGCGGCATTTTCTTTTTACTTGCCGTAAGTGCCGGATTTGCCGGATCTGGCAAATCCGCAAGTCCCATAGGAAAGGAATTGGGCTTGCGGCTTGCTTACTGCAAGTGAGCCGTTACACGGCGGACGCTGCAAATTTGCCAGATCTGCCACGAATGGTAAAATCACATATGTGAAAGCTGCCTTCGACACCCTCCCATGTGATATTGATGTCCATTAACTTTGTTGAGCTTGAGAAGCCTTTAATTCTATGGTCATGCATAGGATTTGAATATTTTAGTCCAAAACACGTAAGCTTGTGCACCCTGCATGAGTGCAATAGTCGACTGACCAAACTATTGCTGTGGTAAGATCAAATTTGAATATTTTATCAGAAAATGGAACTATGAGCCTTTAACTATTTGAATGGGACAAACTTGCACAAAAAGTGCGGCATTGCACCGTACAACGCAACGTAAACAATGAGGAGACCATAAAACTCAACCATGCCATGAGACCCTTTAAATAGCTGGCACCATCATTGATGGGCTATCGTAAGGATAGTCATGTATTTTAAAAATCTGAAATCCCCTTTAGCCTCAGCCTGTGGCTAGTGCAGCAGTACTGTAGAAATTTCTTTCAAAGTATTACTATTACTAATATTCATAATCATTTTATTGCAACAGAATATTCCACGGCCCCTAATAGTTTATAGGATAAATGAACAAACAAAATTGCAAATCAGTTCCGAACTAATCAACAATTCAAAAAACAAGTGAGAGCCATGCTCACATGAGCTTACAATCTAAGATAAAATAGATTGGGAGCTCTATAAATGATTGTTAGCAACTTTCTGTAATTCAAACATCTATACATAGGTTCTTTCCAGCTCTTCCCTGAATTGGGCACAGGAACCCACTATTCGAGGCAACTTTTTTAAATGTTACATAAGATAAATGTATTTATGTTATGGATTTAGAGTCATACTGTACACTTGATGGAACAGTAGGTAATTTCTGAGAGGTAGACATTAAAAACCAAAGCCGATACGAAAGGGTAAAGAAGGCTGCAAGTCTAAAATCTGGCAGAATGTGAGAAAATGTGAAGAATGAGGAGGAGTCAGGGTAGGATTCTCCGAAAGATTATGTGTTCAGTCACTGTATTCCGAGAGCTGCTCTACAAATGTCCTAGATATGACAAGAAAAGTGGTGAGCATCATCGCCTGGGATGATTCTGTATGTATATATAAACATCTATATATAGATATATACAGATTCAACAGAATGAGAGATATACATGTATTTATATCTACCGGTATATATATATTTTTTTCTTTAATATATGTATACATATGCATATATCTATACAAAATTCATATATATATATTATGTATATATGTGCGTGCATATGTGTGTACATATACACCCACAAATACTTTTCCTAATAATTATAGGGATCATTACTGTTGTTGTGTATGATAATTACTACTGGACAACATTGCACAGTGAAGAATGAATGAATTATCCAGATTTAATGGTTTGTAAGAAAATTAATTAAGATTTCTGTACAATGTTAGGAGATTACAATATCCAGGGCTACTTGGTCAATATGATATGATATTTGGATTTTAAGTCAAGGTCCCAATGGAAGAAGTGGACCTGCTGAAGAAGTCAACAGTTCCAGCCAATGTTTCTATATGTGTGACTATAAGTCTAAGTATATACACCTAGAAATATCTGCTTTTACCTTTACCTACATACTCCTATGTTATATACTGCTCAAATATGTCACAATTTTACAAGCATTAAGTATTCAATAGTGTAAAACATATTTATTCTACTTGTACCCCACAGGATATTTCTGAAAATATTAAAATTGTCTCAGTTCCCAGTCTGAGCAACACAAGGCACGAAAGAAATGTAGACCAAAAAGCCAAAAACAACAAAAATGGCAAATAAGATAAAAAAAACTATCCCCCTGAGCTGCATTACTTTCATGTGGGGATAGAAGTTTCCATTGTGCTCTCAGTTCACGCTTCAGCCAAAAAATGATGACATCTGAAAAGAACAAAAGAGAACGATTGTCCGCAGCACAGAAAGTTCTGTGCTCAATCCACACATATTGTTTTCCCCAAACACAAACAGAACTTCAGTCTGTGATATACCGGGAACGTGTCCAAAGATCCTCAGCAAACCTTTCAACTAATTGAACATTTTTTAACTTTGTAAGGGAAAATGGTAGATATAGAGATTTTTTTTCATTTCTATTTCTACATATGCGAAGCCTCAAAGTGTTAACACGTCGCTGTAAACATCACATCTCTTTGACTTGGCGTTTTGCATTTAGGAATATTCTACCGCTGGTTACATTCATTAAAAAAATATATAAAAAAACAGAATTTTTTTCTTCTTCTTCTTTTAGTGTGTTAATTTTTAGATGTCTTGACTTTGAGCTGGGCAGTGTTCTGGATGGTTTAATGTTTATGCTGGCTGATAATAAGATTTACAGAAAAAACATAGTCTAGGTAAGTACACTGTTAACTAGAAGGGCTCTGTTCTGTCTCAGATTCTTTCGGAATGGTCCTGGGTTTTGTAACTACAAATTACATAATGACATGCTACATTTCAAAGTGTATTTTGACTTTGGAAAAGTCAAACTAATAAACATTGAAGACCAAGGAACCCAGAGAGATTTTTGAGGAGGCATAGTAAGTAGAGAGTAATTGTAAACAGCTTTCTGTATTATTGTTCATGTTCAAAAATATGCGTAAAGGCGACGTGGCGTTTTATAGCCGTTTGCGGGGGATAATGTTGGGTTAAAATACGGAGGGTGGGGCAGCACCTAAGTTTAGCATTAACATAGTTAAGACTATGCTAATGAGTTTTTTTATTATTCTAAATATTTACTGCTATAAATATAGTAATTCACCATTGCTCCTCTTTGCCCAACCTTTTAATTATTAATTAATTCATGGAAATTATTTTTTTCATAGCTTCACATTATTGGGGTACCACAAACTGATAAATAAAAGTGTTAGCCCGATGAAGAGACCTCTGGAAAGCTTGGTATTTGTTATCATTTTTTCAACTAGCCATTAAAAGGTATCAACCACTGAGGACTCTCAGATTTTAAGTGTGTGGTAAATTAGGTAAGTGTCCATATGAACTTACAATTCATATGGAAAAGGTACATTTAACCTACAGTAACGTATAATCATTCATGGTCCCACAGGATCTAGGCTCAAATATAAAGAGTCCGTGCACATATGTAATCATAGAAACAAGGCTTCTCCCAACATTCCGCGTGCTAATACTTCACCGTAGAATTCCGTATGTGCAGTAAAGTAGGAACAGATCACTTTAGTCTATGTTTCCTGAATTCTGCTATTCACATCAGGCTGATGAATGGTCAGGTCGTTCAAAAGGAAAAGGATTGCTTTGAACTAACAAGCGAATCGTGACTGACAAATCCATGCCACAGGCGTTTAGTAACAGCTTGTATTTTGTCTGTCTTCCCATGTTTTGTCTAGCTAATAGTGTACTTAGGATACTCTGGTAAAATTGCCATGTTTATTATTACTAATCATGTTACTTGCAGCCTGCCACTTCCACAGTCCCTGTTGAAAACAATGTTTGCATCTTAATTTGGCTAGCTCTGGTCAGAAGGCTTCAATAAATAAATATATGTCTTACCTTTCAAACATCCATGATGTGTGAAATGGCAGACAAAACTATGACTTAAAACTTCCATTCTCCCTAGACAATTTGACAATTTGCTATGTGTGCAAAAATGTATATACCTATATAATTTCAATGTGTTTCAACATTTTTCTGTAAGCAGATATGAACAGATGCAACAAATATATATATGCATATACCGTATTTTTCGCATTATAAGACGCACTTTTGTTCCCCAAAATTTTGGGGGAAAGTGGGGGTGCGTCTTATAATGTGAAACAATACTTGTGTGGTGGAGTGGGGGCTGTGGAGCGGTGTCCGAGGGCTCTCAGAGGCTGTAGGAGGCTGCAGCAGCGGCCCCGTGGTCACGTGGGGCCGCTCATTATCTCCTGTAATATGCACTGCTTCCCGCTGTCAATTACCAGCGGTAGCAGCTAGTGATGGGCGAGTCCTAAATTACTCGGAATCGCTTGACTCTAGCGAGTCCGAGCCCGGGACTCGCTACTCGTTGCGAGTCTAGCGAGTCCAATGTTAATAAATGGGGAAGCGAGAAATAGCGAGTAGTGTGCGATTTACAAATCACAGATGTGTCTCGGAAGCTTCAGCCTGAAGCAAACCTAGTTTTGTCAGAGACTCTGACAAAACTAGGATTGGCATTGACTTGCATTGGACTCGTTTACTGTGCAAGTAATCGCTGGGAAACTCGCACAGTAAGGAGTCAGGCTGTCTGCTCTGTGCTGGCTGCCGCAGCTCCAGGGTCCTAGAGCCCGCCTGCTGCCTGATGTAGCAGAGCTGAGATTGTTCTCAGTCTGCTCATCCCTGTGCATAGACATCTATATCTATGCAAAGGGATGTAGCAGAGAGGACATCGCGTTTTGGACTGCGTCGGACGGAAGAGGATTTTTTTAATTAAAGATGAAGTCCCTAATGGCTTTTTTTTTTATTTCTAATAAAAAATTTTCTCTGTGTTGTGTTTTTTTTTAAAACAATTTAATAGAAATTCATGGCGGTCATGTCTAATATTGGCGTGACCGCCATAAATTTCGGGCTTAGGGCCAGCTGATAATACAAAGCTGGCCCTAACCTCTTTATTACCCAGCGTGCCACCGCCACCAGGGCCGCTGGAAGAGCGGGGTTCAGCGCCAGAGGATGGCGCTTCAATGAACGTGCCATCTTCTGGGGCAGCTGCGGGCTGCAATTTGCAGCGGGGGGTGCCCAGAAAGCTTGGGCATCCCTGCACTGTGGATTCCAGCCCCCAGCTGCTTAGCTGTACCTGGCTAGATATAGAAATTGCGCGGAGCCCCACGAAATTCATGAAATTCATGAAATAATAAAAAAAAAAGGGCTCCCCTATATTCTTGTGTCCGGCCAGGTACAAATAGGCACCTGGGGGTTGGGGGCAGCCCGTCGCTGCCTGCTGGATCCGGCTGGTTCCAGAAATACGGCAAAGCCTATGTCATTTTTTTTCTGAAAAATCAATAAAACAATCCTTAAAAAGGGACTGCATCTTTATTAACCCCTCGCTCATGGTCCAGGGGTTAATAAAGATGCAGTCCCTTTTATTTACATTGTTTTATGGATTTGTCAGGAAAAAAATTTCACGTGGGCTTCGCCGTATTTCTGGAACCAGCCGGATCCAGCAGGCAGCGACGGGCTGCCCAAACCCCCAGGTGCCTATTTGTACCTGGCCAGATACAAGAATATAGGGGAGCCCTTTTTTTTATTATTTCATGAATTTCATGAAGTAATTGAAAAAAAATGCGTGGGGCTCCGCGCAATTTCTATGTCTAGCCAGGTACAGCTAGGCAGCTGGGGGCTGGAATCCGCAGCGCAGGGATGCCCAAGCTTTCTGGGCACCCCCCGCTGCAAATTGCAGCCCGCAGCCGCCCCAGAAGATGGCGCATTCATTGAAGTACCATCCTCTGCCGCTGAACCCCGCTCTTCCAGCGGCCCTGGTGGCGGTGGCATGCTGGGTAATAAAGGGGTTAATACCAGCTTTGTTATACAAGCTGGTATTAAGCCCGAGATTCTTAATGTCAGGCCACGTTTGACCCAGCCACTAAGAATCTCCAATAAAGGGTTAAAAAAACACAACACAGAGACATTTTTTTATTAGAAATAAAAAAAAAAGCCATTAGGGACTCCATCTTTAATTAAAAAAATCCTCTTCCGTCCGACGTAGTCCAAAACGCGATGTCCTCTCTGCTACATCCCCTGTGCATAGATATAGATGTCAATGCACAGGGAATGAGCAGACTGAGAACAATCGCAGCTCTGCTACATCATCTCTGTGAGCAGGCGGGCTCTAGGACCCTGGAGCTGCGGCAGCCTGCACACAGAGCAGACAGCTGGACTCGGCTTGCAAAGTAACAGCAGTTACTTTGAGAGTTTCCCAGAGATTACTCGCACAGTAATCAGACCAATGCAAGTCAAAGGCAATCCTAGTTTTGTCAGAGTCTCTGACAAAACTAGGATTGATATTGATTTGCATTGGACTCGTTGCTGTGCGAGTAAACGCTGGGAAACTCGCAGCGTACCGAGTCCTGCGAGTCCCTTACTACTCGCCGAGTAACGAGTCCTAGCGAGTAGATTCGCCCATCCCTAGTAGCAGCCCATTCTACAGGAGCGGGAGCGCAGCCCAGCTGGGCTGCGGTCCCATGTGGATAGTAAGTGCTTTCCACGCAATGAAAGCGTGGAAAGCACTGACTATCCCAGGGAGCACGATCATACTCATCGCTCTCCTCGCTCCCTGCTGTCACCGCCATCCCCGCTGTCTTGCCGGCATCCGGGTCCTGTGAGCATCGCTGCAGAATGACGTCACAGTACTGCTCACAGTACCCGGATGCCGCCACAGCACAGAGAGCACAGAGACAGAGAGCGGTGATAGCGCGGACGGCGAGGGAGCGAGGAGAGGGGTGAGTATGACATTGTTTATTATTTTAAATGTGCGGCAGCCTTATGGGGAGTGTGCCAGCACCATGGGGAGTGTGCCAGCACCATGAGGAGTGTGCCAGCACCATGAGGAGTGTGCCAGCACCATGGGGAGTGTGGCAGCACCATGAGGAGTGTGCCAGCACCATGAGGAGTGTGCCAGCACCATGAGGAGTGTGACAGCACCATGGGGAGTGTGCCAGCACCATGAGGAGTGTGACAGCACCATGAGGAGTGTGCCAGCACCATGGGGAGTGTGTCAGCACCATGGGGAGTGTGCCAGCACCATGAGGAGTGTGCCAGCACCATGAGGAGTGTTCCATCACCATATGGGGACTGTGTGCCATCACCATATGGGGACTGTGTGCCATCACCATATGGGAACTGTGTGCCATCACCATATGGGGACTGTGTGCCAGCACCATATGGGGACTGTGTGCCAGCACCATATGGGGACTGTGTGCCAGCACCATATGGGGACTGTGTGCCAGCACCATATGGGGACTGTGTGCCATCACCATATGGGGACTGTGTGCCATCACCATATGGGGACTGTGTGCCATCACCATATGGGGACTGTGTGCCATTATCATATGGGGACTGTGTGCCAGCACCATATGGGGACTGTGTGCCAGCCTTATATGGGGACTGTGCCAGGATGGGGGGGGGGACAGTGTGCCAAAATGAAGGCTATGTGGGGGATATATATACCAGTTTGGAGGACACATATATAAGATGGACACTGGCATTATAAGGTGAACCCCATTTAACATTAAAAATTATTTTTTCCTCTTTTCCTTCATCAAATGTGGGGGTGCGTCTTATAATCCGGTGCGTCTTATAAAGCAAAAAATACGGGGTATATATATATATATATATATATATATATATTAAAGCTATAATATATATATATATATATATATATTATATATATATATATATACAGTTTCGCAATAGTCCATAGCACTCCAGATCAGATGTAGTCAACAATGTATTCCGGTTCAGGTACAAAGTATGGCAACGTTTCGAGCTACAGAGCTCTTTTTCCAGCCTTTTGTTGGCATCATCTGATTTGGAGTGCTGTGGACTATTGCAAAACTGTATGTATAAAATAGGAGCTTCACAAGAGCCCCTGGAACGCTTTGCACCCGCTAAATACCAGCCACGCAGTGCTGCTTCAACTCCCCTTTTTGTCTATCCATCTGTATATATATACAAGAAGGTATACCAGGAATCAGAAAAGAAAGAGGGAGGAGATATATATATACATATATATATATAAATATATATACTGTATAATGAAAAAGAATGTGAATAGCAAATAAGCTACGTTGGTGGGTGCAAAGTCCTCCAACATACCATAAATCCAGTGGCTGGCACGATCTACAATTAATAAATGGATGACAGCACTTCAGATAACAAAAGTGCAGACTTTTTTTGCCCATGTGGTGTGGCAGCAACATTTCGATTGAAGACATCCTTTCTTCAAATATATATATATATATCCTGACCCATCCCTTGTATACTGTCATCCCTCATGGGGAGGGTCCACTCTCCTCACCTACTGTATCCTTACCCATCCCTTGTAGACTGTGAGCCCTTGTAGGCAGGGTCCCCTCTCATCTACTGTATAGTCACCCATCCCTTGTAGACTGTGAGCCCTCACAGGCAGGGTCCTCTCCCCTCACCTTCTGTATCCTCATCCATCCCTTGTAGACTGTGAGCCCTTGTAGGCGGGTCCTCTCTCCTCACCTACTGTATTCTCATCCATCCCTTGTAGAAGACTGTGAGCCCTCATGGGCAGGATTCTCTCTCCTCACTTACTGTATACTCACCCATCCCTTGTAGACTGTGAGCCCTTGTGGGCAGGGTCCTCTCTCCTCATCTACTTTATCCTCACCCATCTCTTATAGACTGTGAGCCCTTGCGGGCAGGGTCCCCTCTCATCTACTGTATACTCACCCATCCCTTGTAGACTGTGAGCCCTTGCGGGCAGGGTCCCCTCTCATCTACTGTATAGTCACCCATCCCTTGTAGACTGTGAGCCCTCACAGGCAGGGTCCTCTCCCCTCACCTACTGTATCCTCATCCATCCCTTGTAGACTGTGAGCCCTCGTGGGCAGGGTCTTCTCTCCTCACCTACTGTATTCTCACCCATCCCTTGAAGACTGTGAGCCCTCGTGCGCTGGGTCTTCTCTCCTCACCTACTGTATCCTCCCCTTCATTTGTAGACTGTGAGCCCTTGTGGGCAGGGTCCTCTCTCCTCATCTACTTTATCCTCACCCATCTCTTTTAGAATGTGAGCCCTTGCGGGCAGGGTCCCCTCTCATCTACTGTATACTCACCCATCCCTTGTAGACTGTGAGCCCTTGCAGGCAGGGTCCCCTCTCATCTACTGTATAGTCACCCATCCCTTGTAGACTGTGAGCCCTCACAGGCAGGGTCCTCTCCCCTCACCTACTGTATCCTCATCCATCCCTTGTAGACTATGAGCCCTCGTGGGCAGGGTCCTCTCTCCTCACCTACTGTATTCTCACCCATCCCTTGAAGACTGTGAGCCCTCATGGGCTGGGTCTTCTCTCCTCACCTACTGTATCCTCCCCTTCATTTATAGACTGTGAGCCCTTGTGCACAGGGTCCTCTCTTCTCCTCTACCTTGTAATGTTCATAATTATTGTACTTGTCTATATACCCCTTTTTCACATGTAAAGCACCATGGAATAAATGGCGCTATAATAATAAGTAATATTATATACCCATAATAGCTTCTGAGTCCTAGTAAGGAAGTAGAAAAATAATATTAGAACAAAATAATATAATATTATAAAATAAGTAAATCAATATTCTAAAAAAAATGTATATATAAATTGAAAAAGAACTTATAAAGTATACAAGCAAAAAATTAAAAAAATTTGGTAATCCAAGAAGAAAGTTAATTTTTATAAGTAGTAACAGAGCTCAGAAAATAGTGTAAATACCTAGAAGCCCAAGGTGACATAAGGTGCAGAAGTGTTTATTATGTCTTGTAAGTTGTGTCAAATTAATCATTTTTCTCTATACTGTAAATATCCAAATGGTAAATCTCTGTATAAATGCCAATAAGTAAGGCACATCTCAGTACAGTGCTGTGTAAATTATATATGCTGTACAGTGTAATTGGTGGCTAAGGAGGGCAAAAACATCCAAAATATTTTTACCCCAGTGACACGTGGCTCAGTGGGTAGCACTGTAAAACTGTGGTCCTGGGTTCAAATCCCACGAAGGACAACTTCTGTAAGGAGTTTCTATGCTTTCCACATGTTTGTGTGGGTTTCCTCTAGGTTCTTCAGTTTCCTTCCACACTCTAAAAGCATACTGATAGGATGTTTAGATTGTGAACCACAATGGGGACAGTGTTGCTGATGTATGTAAAGTGCTGTGGAATTAATAGCGCTATATAAATGAATAAATATTGTTATTATTATATATCGTTATCCATTAGAAGCGCTCGTGCCGATTTTGCATTGAGGCCTTGTTGCTTTGATCTTAAAGCATAGCTGCCATTTAAATGTTTATTTAATAATAATGTAGAGCAAGTTAATAAACTTTCAAATATACTTCATAAGAAAATTCTGGTTGAAAACCTTTCATAAACCTTCCAAAAGGTGTCCCCATTAGACTGTGTGTGAAGCAAACATATGTTCATAATCAGTCAAATCAGTCTTCACACTGAATATGGGCATGTAACCATATAAAGAAGGGGACGTGGCCTACACTGTGTGCCTGCAGAAAATGAGGAAACAATGTATCAGATTAGCTCAGCATACAGCACAGTTGTTAAGCAATGTCACAATGTCAGGATCACCGCAAACTCCTCTTTCCTTGGCACAAGCTTCTCTGATCTGTCATCTAACTTCACACAGCACAGTCACAATCTGTTAAACCCTTGTCTGTTGGCTCCCCAAACAGCTCACTATCAGCCTGCTCTCAGAAGCTGTGGCAATACACACACATTGCACTGTTCCCTATCAGCTGCTGGCCACACCCACACAGCCATAAAACGCACTTTTTAAAAGAAAAGGAACAATGTGAGAAAATAAGTCATAGGCACAAAAAGCACTATCTTAGCTAATGTGTGACCCATCATTAACAACCAGTGCAGTATTGTTTTTTTTTTCAATGAAATGCCATTTACACTTTAAGCTCTCTGTTATTTTTTAAAGCAGTCATTGTCAAGTAGAAATGCCTTGAATTAGTTTATATTACTTGATGATAACTGCAAAATTTGTACAGCTGTTCTGCAATATATTACAGTAAATTTCACCCAAATTATACATTAAAACCACATGCAAAGCTAATTACTGGGACATCATTTGCTTATTATTTTACTTGTTTGTTTGCACATATCAACATCACTCCAGATAGCCAATAACATGTTACTCTGTTAGGTAGTGTTCAATGTAAAGATAAGACAGCAATGTCTAAAGTATCATTAAAGACGTTCATTGCTGGTCATCTCTATGCATCATCCTTCTGTTAGAAATCACAGCCTCCAAACATTACTTGAAATCAGCCTGCAGTCTGTATACTTAATTTAGAAATGTCTTCCACTCTTATTTTCAGTGGGCTTGCGGTTCATATATATATTCTTTTTGACAACATATTTGAGATCTATTTATAGACTATGAACAATTGTTAGGTCTAGAGACTGGAAAGGTCAATCTACTACATTTGTCCAGTTCATCATCTGCTGTTTTTAAGCCACTTTTCTATCATTGTCTTGTGTTTTTCGTTGATGTTTTGTAGCAACTTCATTAAACTGGAGCACGTGGTTCAGGAAAGTAAAACATTATTATAATTTTTTTGTAATTGATCTGCTTGGCAACTTTTTAGCACAAGTCACACATTTTGCAAAGTGGCACCTAATTTGAGCCAAATATGTGGAGTCCTTAATTACTCCAAGAGGCCAAGAGGGGACTAGAGTATATTTAATCAAAATGTGCAACTTTTTAAAAAGTCTCTATTAATGAATGAGCCAAAAACATATGGAGTCCCCAAACAATGACCACAGGTGTAAGGCTAGGGTCAGACATAAGCCCTTGGTCCGTTTTTGGCTTCATTTTTGGCATTTTTTTTTTCTAAGTCCAAAAACTGATAAAAAAACGGATTGGATGTAATAAACACCCTGTCCGTTTTTTTCTGCACTTAAAAACATTGCTATGTCCGTTTTTGAGCCAAAAACGTTGCTAGTTTTTGGGGTCTGTTTTAAAAAAAAAAAAAATTTTTTTTTTTTTTAACATGGGCCCTATGGAAAAACGGATCCGTTTTTTTTGGGGTGCCTTATAAAAACAGATCCGTTTTTTTGAGAATTTTGGTCAAAAAATGACTAAGTCCAAAAACGTTCAGGGGTGTAGGAGGCTCAAAAAGCACCCAAAAAAAGCGCGGATTGGTCATGGAAATCACTTCCAAAAACGGATTTCTATGTGTGACCCCAGCCTCAGCATAAAAAGAAACAGGCAGACACATCTAAAAGTTTAAAAAGATGGAAAAATCTAAAAACTAAACAAAACAACAAGATGCAAATGCAATAACAAGTTCACTTTCCTTGGAACCCCTACAACTATGTCATCCTTTCCTTTGAAGGGAACCTTTCAGGTAAAAAATATGCTATTAGGGCCAGATGTCAGTCATTAAGGCGAGGATACAGCCACTGCTTACTATGCACAGAATGTTGACTGAAGCCATCCCGGTACCAACCCTATGACTTAAAGGCTTGCAGTAGGAATAAAGTTTATTTCCTCCCGGCAGTGGGGCTCTCAGTGCAGGCACTGGCAGCTTAAAAACGCTATTAACCTTCAGAATAACTTGTTATCTGCAAGTTAATAGTGTTTTTTACCTGACAGATTCCCTTTAAAATGGTAGATATTGCTGCTTCTAGCATTCCGGTAGACTCATTGGCAGAGATATATAAAACTAAATGAACCAGAATTCTGGACCAATTATTTTCTTGATTTAAACCATTTATTTTGAGCTTTAGAATTTTGGGCCCAATTAATTTAGGGCTCACAAGAAAACAAAAAATAAAAAAATGTCACAACAAACAAACAGCCTTACCAACATCAGGACAGATTACCAATGCACTAGGTTGATGCAGAAGACCCCATGATAAAGATGGGAACAGCATTGGGGCAAAACACTCATAGGAATATCCACTCACAACTGCTACCAATTCATGAAGGGGGTGGCTGCCTAGTATTACAAATGCACACAGATAAGGCTTTCATAGGGCACCAGTCACACAGGTTTGTGTGATGCACAGTGCCTGGCATATAGCCTATCGATGTCAGCCATACTATTAGATAAAGCAGGCTTCCCAGCACTATATGAATGCACTCCACAAGATAGACACCCTAAGTTACCCAACACAAAGGTGCCAGGCTCCATCCAGCATAAAAATGTGCAATGTAAAGATGAAAAATAATGTATAAAATACATGAGGTATTGGTCCATATTTTGGACAAAATACACAAGCTCACAAACCTCGTCAAGATTTCACATACTTGCGAGTCTCTACACTAAATTCTAACCATAGTTTCCAATATCATGTCCGCTCTCTATCTTAAGCTCAACCCTTTCCAAAACTGAACTTCTTCCGCTCCCGCCCTCCACTAACCTGCCTAAATATGACATCTCTCTGTGTGCACCACGATAACGTCTAGGCATCAGGCTTGCTGTCTGGGTGTTATGTTTGACTCTGATCTTTCCTTCACCCCATATATACAATCACTCGCCCTCTCTTGCTGCCTGTACCTGAAGAACATCTCTAGAATTCGCCCCTTTCTCAACTTGGAAACCACAAAAACCCCCACTGTGGCCCTGATTCACTCCCAGCTTGACTATTGTAATTCTCATTTAATTGGCCTCCCCTGCACTAGACTCTCTCCTCCAGTCCATCCTTAATGCAGCAGCCAGGATCGCCTAACCGTTACTCAGACGCTTCTGCTCTATGTCATTCATTGCACTGCTGCCTATACACTATAGCAGGGGTGGGCAGCTCCAGGCCTCGAGGGCCGTACACAGTCCAGGTTTTCTGGATATCCTTAGCATTTCACAGTTGGAACCATCACCTGTGCAGGAGATTAAATTACCAACTGTCAAATGCTAAGGGTATACAGAAAACCTACACTGTGTACGGCCCTCGAGGCCTGAAGTTGCCCACCCCTGCACTATAGGATCCAATTCAACCTGATTGTTCTCACCCACAAAGCTCTTCACAGTGCAGCACCACCCTACATCTCCTCCCTCATCTCTGTCTATCACTCCACCCGTTCTCTTTACTCTGGAAGTGACTTTAGACTCACTTCTGCATTAATCCGGACCTCCCACACCCGGCTTCAAGACTTCTCCCGAGCTGCACCAATTCTTTGGAATGCTCTACCCCAAGAAATTAGGTGGATCCACAACTTACAACTTACTTATAGGCGATCCCTAAAAAGATATTTTTAGGGTGACCTATCATGATCCCTAATCAAAGTCATCTAGACATAGCCTATTCGCTCCACCAGTCTCAAGTGGATCACAAATATTGGTTGGTGGCCACGTATACTGCTCCTATCTGTTCCCCATCTCCTCAAATTGACTATTTCATCACTGTAAAACACCTGTACTTTGTGTCACCCCCACCTCATTGTTAGATTGTAAGCTCTTATGAGCAGGGCTGTCATTATTTTGCTCTAATTATTGTATTGTATTATGCTTTGTATTGTATTTTATTGTACTATTTTTTTGTATTGTATTGTACTGTATTGTATTTTCTGATAACTGTTTCTTATGATTATTTAAATATCAACCTCTGAATTGTAAAGTGCTGCGGAATATGTCGGCGCTATATAAATAAAGTTTATTATTATAATTCAAAGAATTACAGTACACCAGTCTTAATTATCAGAACTAATAAAAAAACACCAAACATAGTAAATTTTTTGTGCAACTCCTTATTGTGCAAAAACTTTGCCACATTTTAAGTTATTTAATGCCAGAAAACTGGTGAAAATACTTCTATAAATCAGTATCTACAGTATGTGTGCTTGTCGAACAAGTGATGTGGCGTCTTTGAAATGGGTGATAGGTTGACGAAAAATTAGTGTGGCCCAGAATACAAATTTTGGCACAAATTTCTAGTTCATGGTAAGTCAGTTTGTAGGATCTGTAAACTTACGCTAGATGGTCTAAAAATGCACCAAATTTATCATAGCATGAACATCTATTATAAATATTTATAGACTTTCTAATTTATGTTTGCACTTTCTAAGGCTAGGGTCACATTTGCGCTATAATTTTCAGATCCTGATCCAGTTTTGAGCTGTTAAAAAGCTCAAAACGGATCAGGAACCGCTCCCCATAGGAGCCCATTATTTAAACCAGATTGCTCTACATGCAATCCAGTTACTGCATGCGGATCTGCAGCCTGCGGTAAAAATCATGCAGGCTGCAGTTTTCACAGCGGTTAGGAAACCGCAGGCGGATTGTTATAATGGGCTCCATGGGAGCCCATGCGGCAGCCGCAAGGCACATGTGAATGCCTGCGACAGCCATATGCTTTGTTCATCCCTGCTGCCGCAGGGATGATCAAAGGGTTAATCTTAATAATAGATGTGGGCAACATGTCTCTATGGAGTGCCCACCCGGGGTGGGGTACTCGCTTGGCACGGGGAAATGACATCAGCGCCTACATTTTAACGGAACATAACCAGCGGATTTATTGTTTTTCTGTCATAAACCGCTTTCATCACATAAAACATAACACTGTATTTACATTTTCATATGACATAACTTCCACATTAGTACATCACATGACATTACATTACAGGGCATTCACATGAGAATCAACAGGACCATATCATGACTTATTGTCGGTCCCAATGAAGGATACCTCCGCCTAACACCCTGACAGGGATAATTCCCCATCCTATTGCACACTAGTCATCATACAGGGTACTTTTTCATGAACCATTATGACTCACGCATGAAACAGCATTCATGGCATTTTTACATAAACCAATATGCTCCATACTCAGGGCCCACAATAGTAACAGGAACCCTGTCACTCAGTACACACGAGACCTCCACGGATCCACCGAGATCTGGGACACTTACATCTGGATCAACGGGTCCATATCATGGCTCACTCAGTCAGTCCCAAAGTCGGCTGTGACCGCAGGGCCCTTGAGCTGTACTCGGTCTCTCACACCGCACATCTGACCGCCTGGCCCTTGAGCTGTCCTCGGTCCTCATCACTCACAGTACACACGAGACCTCCACGGATCCACCGGGATCCGGGACACTTACATCTGGATCAACAGGACCATATCATGACTCACTCAGTCAGTCCCAAAGTTGGCTGTAACCGCCTGGCCCTTGAGCCGTCCTCGGTTCTGGACACTGGCTGGCATGCACGCATCACTTGCCACGAGCATGGATCATTTCCAGTACATCCTCACATGGCAGTGGTCTGTACTGCTCTGATTCCCATCATCCTCTCCTCACTCAGACACCTGGCAGGTTCTTATCCAGGCTGCCTCACCCACAGTTACAACACAGTGAGTCAATCTGCACATCTCACTCAGGCCGGTTTCACACATCCGTGCCTCCGGCACGTGTGCAATCCGTACCGACACATGCGGGAGGCACGGACATACGGGGACAAATGTTCACCTATGGGCAAATTCACTCTTCCATTTTTTGGCATGGACCGTGTCTCCATGTGGAGCACATGAATGTCCGTGTGCTCCACATGGCAACAAGTCCGTTTTTTTGCGGACACACGGACCACTTTCGTTGTGAAACGTCCATGCACATGGATGTCATCCGTGTGACATCCGTGTGCATGGACCACGGACGAAAATGACAACCCTAAAAACAAAGAATTTTATACTCACCTCGCTCCAGCGCTGACAGTTCCTCTCACTTCCGATGCCGCTCATTAGGGCTCATGAATATTCACTTCACTGAGCCCAAGAGCAGAGCGGAAGTGAGAGGAGCTGTCAATGCTGGAGCGAGGTGAGTATGCGGTGACAGGCTGTCCATGTGCTATCCATGGATCCACGGATAGCACATGGACAGCACCCATTGTGTCACACGTCCGTGACACATGAGTCTATGCCCCGCCCCCAAACGGCCTTGTTTCACACGTCTGTGGTGACACGGATGTGTGAAACTGGCCTCACACACAGACCTGAGATGTGATTAACCCCCTGTGCACCATTCAGGTTTAGCCCAGCAAAGCACTCATGCACACAGGTTCATCTGCTCATTAGGCTCATCTACGCCTTCTAGATGTTAACCCACTGTGTACTGGACAGGTTTACAGCATACACATACAGGAAAGCCTGCTAATGTGTACATAGACCTGTGCTGATAACCCGTGTGATGCACCTGGCCATGGGCACATGCTGGTAGCATCATCACAGGGGTTAATATGTCATTTTAGTATTGCCGGCTATTGTCGGCTTTTTCAATTTTATGAATGAATGCGGCGGCGCCTCACTGTAAAGGAGATACTGTACGTAATGTGCGTACTGTATGAGCCCCTGTCCTTGGTCCTGAAAGTTGTAACATTAGGTCTATGGGCAGCGCACCGCCATAGACCTAATGTTACAACTTTCAGGACCAAGGATAGGAGCTCATACAGTACGTACATTACGTACAGTAGCTCTTCTACAGTGAGACGCCACCGCATTCATTCATAAAATTGAAAAAGCTGACAATAGCTGGCAATACTATAATGACACATATTAACCCCTCACATGCCCACCTGAGTGAACAGCATGTCTCTAGGGATGGTGGGCACCCCCTAGAGACATGTTGCCCATATCTATTATTAAGATTAACCCTTTGTTCATCCCTGCGGCACCAGGGATGAACTTAGCATACGGTAACCGGATTGCTCCGGATTACACATCCTGAGCAATCCGGTTACCGCATTGCCGTTTAACAGACACATTTTGTGCACAAAATGTGTCTGAAGGCAATTGCGGTTACCGCATCCGGATATGTATGCGGTAACCGCAATTACACTTCCAAACGTGACCCCACCCTAATAATTAATCTTTCTTGATATTAACTACTATAATATGTTTTACTGAAACCAGGTCAGCAAATGCATACAATACTTCTTGCAGTATATTGACTCTTGTATATTATGTATTTTACACACTTATAAGCCAACATGAAATAAAATAATATGAAAGTGGTGATAAATCCAATCACACAGGAGGGAGCCTCTTCATACCATACACAGCAGAGAAGGTTGACTTAGTATTTTTGTAACTCTCAAATTGACTTCTAGTGATTCACATAACAATTTCCCACATCCACACTCAGCCATTGAGAGCTTGCACTGCAGGACCACATAAACAATAAAGGCTGTCAATCACTGTGTGTGGGCGGGTGAGGCCACCTTCCTGAGCTGTTGTATAACCTTCTTAGACATGCCATATCTGCCGTATACGTCTAAGATAAGTGATGTCTGACAGGTCTGCTTTAGACTTTTTAACATCTCAGTTTATATGCCACAATACAATTGCCCTACAATATAAGTTAATTTATAGTTTAATAAAATGAGACAATTTTAGCCTCTAACACAGATGGATCTGTTATGAGAATATGCTACTCATTTGAATGCCATCATATTATCATAACAGGACTGATAGCTGTTAAACCAAGTCACCCTAATTTCTAATGACTAAAAGAATAATGTAACTTGCCTATCAACATTGTTCATTAGAAATGAGCATATTTAGTAAAGTGGAATTGATTTTTATTTGATTATACAAAAACTCATCATTTTTGAGAATACAAATTTTTGTAAATTCTATTATAGTGGTTTCAGCAAAATCCCTCATTGTGTGCTTCATTTCCCAGCCAATTCACTCTAGGCCAGCAGCCTTGGAGATCTCTGACGTCTGGTCATGGCTGGAAGTACCAGCCAAGTGTGAATGGGTTAAAGGTGCAACAGTAGAAAGAAAGGTCTAGGTTAGTCCTCGCGGCCTTTTGTTTTTGTCCCATTGTAACTCTATCCTTTTCACTCTGTGAATAGGCTGAAAAAATCCATCTGTGATCAAGTCTGTAAAGTCACTGTGTCACACGTCTGTTATCTCACATCATTAGATACAAAGTGACCTCCTCAGCCTAGTCATGGCTGGAAGTCCAAGCCTAGAGTAATCAGGTGAAGCTCCCAATGGGAGAAAGAAAAGGTGACTCTGAGGACCAGGTGGCGGACAGTGAACAACAGAGGGTCAGACAGCTGAGAAGCTTTTGAATTTTTTTGTTGTATCCACTCTGATTACACTGGGGAACAATTTGAAAAAAAATTTCTATGAGTTAGTTTTTGAGCTGATTTATACTAAAATTGGCATGCCGATTCCAAAAATGTAGTCAGTTTTTTTTTAGCACATCAAGTTTTTCCTCCACAACTTACTGGCAGAGAAGCACAATTGCACTGATATCTGTAATGAGACTTGTTATCTGATTACAATTCGACTCATATATGTTTGTAAAATACATGATAGTGTTAAAAAACATATTTGTCATGCCTATTTCTTATATATTTCATTTTTTGTTCATATTTGTACTATTTAAAAAAAACAAAACACTTTTTAGGTACAGTAGTTTACATATTTTTGAGAAGACAAAATTCCTATAGTTCAAAAACTTGACGTGATAGAGAAAAAACTGAGATCATTTCTGGGTTCAGCATCCAAAAATTAATTAAGAACAGTTGTCTGACCTAACTCCTAAAAAATTGTGTTCCCCAGTGTTATTTGTCTTTCCTTCCTCATGCTGACATTATATTAGTACTAGGACTAGTGTCTTTCCGGGCCTGCTCACTAGTCAGGGCAAGTCTAGGGTCAGCTAGGGCCTAGACACATGACTGCGCATGAGGGAAGCACCTGTCTAGGGATGTTAGGGAGCTCAGAGATCAGCCACAGGTGAATAAGGTGGTGACCCATCTCCCTATTGTTGGGGCCTTCCTTTACATCTTCTTTGGTATATCACCTCTGTTCTGCCTCATATCGGGTGTCACTGTAACGATTATGCAGATACTTAGAAATCTAATAATATGAGATAATGACGAAACTAAGACTAGGATTTTGGGTAGATATTTATATTGCAAATTATAATCAAACAGGCTAAGAAACAGAAACTAACAAGTAAATCCTGGAATTAAATGCAAGTGCAACAAGCTCCAAAATGTGAATAAATGTCCCGAAATAATACACAGCAAACAAATACGTAATTGTCCAGAAATAATATGCAGACAAGTGTCCAGCAAACAAATTTTAAAAGTCCAGAAATAATATGCAGAGTATTATCCAACAAACAAATGGTAATGTCCAGAAATAATATGCAGAGTATTATCCAACAACAAATGGTAAGTGTCCAGAAATAATATGCAGAATAGTGTCCAGCAAACAAATAGTTATCAGTGTACTTCTTAGGGCTGAAAAGTCCAGCTCAAGTCCCCACAAACAGCCAACAACTGATTTAGTCTTGGATAAAATGCACTGATAATTTAAATTTAGAATCAAGGCCAAGAAAGTCCAGAGATGTTGAAGTTTTTCTTCAAGAGGACTTGAAGGGAGGAAAACAACAGCAGGATTAGGATAATGCACCATAGACTGCAAGCAGCTGAGAGTAATGAGGCACAGCACAGAGCACAGAGCAGCAACTTCAGAGACCAAACTAGCAAAAAATACTCAAGCAGTGATTAAACCCCGGAACCGGATTTATAACAGGACAGACAAGATGTTCATGGGCTAGGTGAGGCACAAACTCCATCTTGGACGAGGGCAGAAGATACAGCAATTCTATGAAGACCCTGGAAACCTTACAGTCACCTCGCCCCGGCATGACAATCAACTCAAACAGATGAATTCAAATTTTGTCAGATCTGCTAATCTCTAATGTTTATTAATCATGGTAGGGAATAACTGCTTTTCTCAGGACTATGGATCTTCAGATGAGCAGTTTCGCCCTTTTCTAAGATGGCATCTTCTGCTTTGTTTATCCTCATGTATTTGTTTTCCCTGCTTTATAAGCTCAAGTTTAGCTTCCAGACCTTCACTTTACTATTCTGCCTGGATCCCATCTCCTTGTTGCATCTCAAGTTTGCACCACCTCCTCCTGCATTCCAAGTTTGGCTCTTCAGTATCTGCACACCTGAGTTTCAGCATTCTACACCTTCTGCCAGCTCCACTCCAGTTACAAGAGGCTCTGTGCTGTTTTTTCTGCCTCAGCTTCTGCCTGCCTGCCTCGAGTCACATAAGCTTGTTGCTTTAAAAGCTCTTGAAGCATCAACATTTATTATTGTAGCAGTAGCAGTACTACGGGACACCTTGTGACTTTTAAGTAAAACTGCTCTGCACCTGCTTCTGAACTTGTTCCTCAGAGACTTCAGTACCCAGGCCTACCTGGGTGTGAACTCTGTTCTAAACTGTTGCTTCACCATCACTCAGAGTGAACTCTGCTTATAGACATTTCTGTTTACTTCTCCTATTGTAAACTGTGTTCAAAGACTGCTATGTTATTAGCATCCTCCTTCATCATTATTGTAAAGACTTTTCCTAAAGGTTCATTATAGTATGTTTTAAGAACTTTGGTTATTGCTGTACCTCGTTTTGTTTCACTGTCATGTGTGTGTTAATACAAACTTGTTCACCTTTACACCTTGTCTCAGTTGTGTCATTGTCTCTATTGCTAGGAGATTTCTGAGTTGTTCACAATAATTATTACAGCTCTGCACATTTATTTTAATAATATTTAGCAATATTTATACAATATTCTTACCAATGGATTGCATTAGGTGCTACATATAGTTTTCAGGTGAAAATTGACACAAGTCAATTCAGTTCAACCTATATCCAAACATGTAAATACAGAGAAAAGCAAAAATCCTCTGAGGCAGATAGTAGTTGCACACATTAAATGAAAAATTCCTTCCCAACTCCAGGTGCAGCAATCAGTTTAGTTCTCTGGATCAAAGTCTCATCTCCAAACTCTAGCACTCATAGCCTGTAATATTCAAGAAAGCTATCCAGGCCCTCCTTGAAATTGTTCAGTGAATCAGCCATTGCAAAATGTTGTTGCAGAGACGTTCATAGTGTTGCTTTTTGCACAGCAGTTAAGTGTCACATGTTGACTGCTTGGCAGTCCAGGTTAACTGTTCTGCTGCAATTTAAATCAGAGTTTATTTGCTTTGGATCAGTTGGGGTTAAAGCTGAAGCTGCTATTGTTGTCTATGTGTAGGTGGTTCTGCTGCAGGTGGGGAGTTGTAGGTTTGTTAGGTGACCATGCCCTTGCCCTTTAAATAGCCTCCCCTTCCTCCAGATAATGTCACTGATAAATTTTCTCTGCCTTTGACCGAGTAAGCTGAGGACGTCTTCACTCTGCTGATGATTCTTTGTGCTGACATTCTATGAGAAGTTGCTGTTTATCCCTGTCCATGGTGGGAGGTGAGAGGGAGTAGTATAGGTCTGGCTGAGGGCAGAGGGCAAGAGTGGTGTCCCAGACGTACTCGCCATCTGAGGTACCTCTGGGTACTGGCTAGCCAGGGACCTTAGTCCAGGGCCAGACTAGCTTCCCAGGTTTCCTTGCCTGTTATACTATCCTGCTTCTATTCCTTCATCCAGTGCACGCGTGCCATTAAGGAAGAGGTATCTTAAAAAATAATTTGACACAGAAACACAGCACTAGACATGAGAAAATTGATTTTATACACATTAAATTTGTGTCAATCTTTCAGAACTTCATTGAATCTCGTGAGTTTGAACAATTTGCATTTTACTAAGCACAAAACACCTAACACCTACATAAACTATCAGCTAAAAAAATTGCTTCAACCAAAGAAAGATTACATTACTTCTGGGGGGGTTCCCCATAATGCCTTGAGGCTGAATAAAAGTGAAAGTAAGAAATGCAGCAGCCATGTTTGATGATTTTGGAGTTTTTTGGAGGAGGTTTTGGAGACTTTTGATTCACTGCAAATAAAGTTTCCAAGAAAAATTGGATTAAGTCAAATTGATTTTCTAAAGATTCAGTCACCTCTACACGACACTACATAATGTTTATAAGAGGTCTAAATCATGGTGTAGACCTTGTGCAAAAATTAAAATATGTTATTTTTGTTTCCAAATCTTAAGAAAAATGATAGAGGCTCAATAGTTACACCTGGAAATGAAAATGAATTCCCAAAGTTATTTTTTAAAACAAATTTCACTTTCTTTGTGGAATGATTAATTGTTACAGTCTAACTACTTTTACAAATCTGCAACAATGTTCATAGTGTCACATAAATCTTTGAGATTATTTTACATCACCAGGAAACATTTTATAGAATGATGAATTGCTGAAGATTTTATAACTTAAATGTTTTTTCTATTATTTATAAGCTACATTCATAAATGCTCATGTATGTGGAAAGTATAACATCCAAAATACATGATACTTCATTAGTCTAGCTTCTTTAACCCATGTAAGCATTTTACAGTTTATGCACCTTTAATCATATATTAATTTCAGGCTTGCTTAGTGTCCTGCTAACCTTACTTTGTTACTACAGTCGGAGATATGCTCATCCTTAAAGGTGTTATCCGGGACTATTTTATTTTTATAACTACGAGTCTAAGAATTTACAGCAGGAAGTTAATAGCTACATACCTGCCTGCTGTGCCCAGCGCTGACCTCTGCCAGCTCAGAGTTGTATAGACCATTGCTGCCTGCGATTCTGCACCTTCTGCTGATATCACTCTGACAAAGTAGCTGCTTCCCTTCTACTCTATTGATGGGGAATTGGCCTGGTAATCAGTATGATGTTGTCAGTGACGCCTTGCTGGAAGAGCAGCAGGTATTACACTTAACCTCCGGAGGCTTCATCGTTTTTCGGCATCACTCCGCCTGATCTCGTGCCCGTAACTTCTGATCGGAAGTCAGATATTACATCACAGGCTCCCAATGAATCTCTATGAGAATCAGATTGAGGTCAAAATTAAGCTCCCATAGAGATGGTTTGAGTTTTGACCTCTGGCGTGCTCCATGAAACACCGGAGCAGCCAGTAGGTTACAAATCACAAGAGACTGACTGGAGTGGTGATGATAGAAGGTGAAGCCACCAGAAGATGAGTATAATACTGTGGGCAGGGGACTTAGATTTAAAGCACCACTCTTGTGCTGAAATACAAAACAAAAACACCGGAGTGGTACTTTAGTAAGGAAATGTTCCTGTAGAGTGAAAATGACATCGCAGCCATTCACAGTCTGCAGTAGTAACCTCATGGAGCCAGTGACTGGCTGATTGGTTATCGTCTGTGTTCTGAGAAGGAATAGTAAGTAGAAACTAACCCCCTTAGCTAGTGGACACTATTTGCATGAATAGATTAAGTGTACCATGGATATGTTCATTGATGCTTTGATTGAAGAATCTTTTCATGGAGAACTATATACATTTGATGGAAGTTGATGTGAATGAAAAATAGTTAACATTTGTAATGGACCATTAAATGTAAGCAATACCATTTTCTCCATTGTGTTACACACAGAATTTATTATGGCAGCTCTCCTGAAAATGCAACGCAAAGATGAGCTAGGGAAAGACAGCTCTGAAAGAAGCCATGACATTCACCATGACACATGACATACTTATTTAGAGACACAAAGGACGGAATCTGCATATTCCATCACATGGTTTCCATTATAAGCAAGAACTTTATTTTGCATGTAATGTTTTTGTAAATGCATATCACGGTTATGTCTACATTACAGTGACAAGGAGCGAGAAAAGCGAACTACAGCCCTTGCACTTGAGGTTGTGGGAATATTTACATTATGTCAACACGGTAGGCTGTACCTCCTTAGAGACACAGATGTAGAACTCGTAACATGAATTGAAATCTGGATTTTGAACTACCTCAGCCCTCTACACAAGCCAACATTTTCCCCATTTAGCCTCAGGCCTGCCATAAATTGTAGTCATGAGATATCTGTAACTGTTGAAAGAAACATACCTTGGAATCCTTATAAAAAAAGGTCACTTTTTTCCTATTCTATGTCCTAACTTAAGGCGATAGAAACTGTCATCTGTTGTACAAGTAGGTTTGCTCTAAGATAAAAATATGCACATAGTAAAAATTCTAGTCAGGTCATAAAACTGGTAATATTACATAATTGTAAAATACATTGAAATATTACAGATATAACATTTTAATGGTGGATCTAGAAATATAGTCTACAATTAAACATCCTATTTGGGCATTTTAGTAGAAGAGAGTCACACAATTGGGACCTCCATATGTTGTCCATATAGATTACAGCTACAAAGAGGATCTCTCTCAATGAAGGACTTAACCAGTCCATGCATTATTCAATTGATCAATAAGCAGCATGTAATGCTATAACCCTATTACCATGCTATAATTGTCAAATCGGATGGCCCCTTTAAAGTTGGAGTAAGATCTGGATTTAAAGAGTAACTATTGTTTTGGTGTTTTTTCTATAAAAAAAAGTTAGCACATAAAAATATGACATATTGTAATATACCAGACTAGACAGGGGCCTGATTATACTGCATCGGTAGATTCTAGAATACGTGAGATTATATATTAGATCAACAACATTATTAATGTCTTAGGTTACTAAATGCAAAAAAAATAGGTGCATGTAAAACTGTGCAATAGCAGTTGAATTGTCTAAAATGCAAACAGCAAAGTAGGTATATGTATGTAAAATATAATGAATGCTGGTATTGATTAAATTGCTACTATTTATAGTGTAGTAATGAACATCAACAGATAGTAAGACGATAGTGTACCAATGTTTAGAGGAAATATAAATATTACACATTTAAATTTATTAATAATTAATATATCGTTAAACATTACAAATTTTATACGTCGTAAAAATTGCTGTTTGTGCAACTGAGCTTCAGTGGGTGTAGTAATATGACAGGGCATTAGGTGTGATCTGATGGTAGATGCTAGACTGTATGTGCTCCTTCCAGGTTTGATGTGACTTGTGTCACGTCATAGGGGCATAGTTGAGGGGTGGATGAAGGCCACCCTTGCATGATTCAAGTGGACGGGAGGAAATGTCACCACGCCCACCAAAGAAACCGTTCATGTCCACCCATGAAGGCGGTCACGCCTAGTGAATGTATGGTGTACTTTGAGGTGGGTGTGACCATGTTCTTTGGTGGGTGCAGTGATGTAGCTGATGCAAGAGGGGTCTTGCCCCCTATGCTTGTAGGCTTTAGGGTATGTGCCCACAGGAAGGTTTTGCTGCGTTTCACATCAGGTTTTACGTAAATGTATACTAATCTAATCCTGAGTTTTTGGTTTCCATCAAAACCTGAGTGATCAGGGAAAAGCTTTCACACACACAGTTTTTTTTTTCTCTATAGAAAATGGAAACACCACAGGTGGCGGCCTCGTCAGTTACTGCACATGAGCATCGAAAGACATTTCTTTTTTTTAAATCTGGCCAATCAGGAGATACCTGGGTCTGCCTGCATGGTGTCGGTATCTTCTAGGTGGCGCTATTTCGGGGACAAACTTACAGACAGACTAAGGATTTTATGTCAGTAGATTCTTTCTCCTCCAGGAATGAATTCATAATTCTGAATACAGGGGTAAAATCTGTTTTCACTTCACACAGATTTTCCCATAACAGAGACAGATGACAGTTGGTGCTGACAAAGTTCTATGGAGAACTGTCACTGTCATTTCCTGGAGAACTTGCAGCAGAATATTTGTGCCGCAACTTCTTTCCCTCTCTGAGTTTGAAAAGCACAAACTGCATCTCCTAGCTCATTAATAGGAAAATCTGTGTTCACTGAGTACAAATTTTACCTCTAAATTGAGACTAAATAGTCAATTTAGGAGGTGAATAAAACAGATTTCTATGATCAGATATATTACAATATTGCTTATTTTCATGTCTAGTATTGATTTATGAAATGATAATTGAAACAACTGTTACTTTTAAGGAACTTTGGAACTTTGCAGTAAAATATGTTAGTGTTTAAAGTGGATTTATATTTTGTGGCAAATCCAATTACACTAAAAAAACCGATGTAATATGGCTATTTATGGACAATTATTCTATATTATATGGTTTGCATTAAATAAACTTGACCTATTCCAAAAAATATCTTTTTAAATTACTTTATTGATAAGTTTTTATAACTTTTCATGGGTTTTTCTTTTACGTTCAAATAATTTCATACATCTGTAAGGAGGTGGACTTGCGGTCCCGTTCCTCCCTGAAGACACCAATCGCGATGAGTTGATGTAACTTGAATTGGGTCTTGCATTTTTGTAAATAATGGTCCATGTAGATTGTAATGTAATGTAAAATGTTTGTAATGTGAAATTTGTTTGTTCACCGAAATGTAAGATATATTTTCCCTGTATAATGAATAGCACTTATGTATAGATAGTTGTCAGACTGTAGGGCCAGTAATGATTAGGTGTTGAGACTAGCTCACAAGGAGAGGGGTTTTTGATGGTTTCTGGTATGACTTCAGACAGGGCCCTGATAATTATAATAATAATAATAATAATAATAATAATAATCTTTATTTATGTGGCGCCAACATGTTCCATGGCGCTTTACAATTCACAGGTTCATATACAATGAGTTATAAGAAACAATTATAAAAAGTACAATAATTAAAGCAAAAATAATGACGACTCTGCTTGTAAAAGCTTACAATATAACAATGAGGTAGGGGTGACATAAAGTACAGGTGCTTATTTACAACGATGGTCTAGCCAATGTGAGGGGATGGAGAGTAGATAAGAGTGGCATCAGTCGCCACCAGTCACTCTGTGTAGAGCTGTTGGGTCTGGTGGAATTTGGCAGAGAATTGTGTTCAGAGCAATAGTGAATACCCTATGTCTAAATGACTAAGATTAGGGAAAATTATAGGTTGCCCTAAAAAGATGTGTTTTTAGGGAGCTCCTGAATATGTGTAAGTTGTGGATAGTCCTAATTTCTTGGGGTAGAGCATTCCAGAGGATTGGTGCAGCTCGGGAGAAGTCTTGAAGTCAGGAATGGGAGGTTCAGATTAATGCAGATGTTAGTGTAAAGTTACTTCCAGAGTGAAGGAGACGGGTGGGGTGATAGACAGAGATGAGGGTAGAGAGGTAGGGAGGTGCTACACTGTGAAGAGCTTTGTGGGTGAGAACAAGCAATTTGAATTGGACTCTATAGTGTATGGGCAGGCAGTGAAATGACTGGCACAGAGCGTAAACATCTGAGTAACAGTTGGCTATATAGGTGACCCTGGCTTCTGCATTAAGGATAGACTGGAGAGGGGAAAGCCTACTGAGGGGGAGGCAGACTAATAAAGAATTACAGTAATCAAGGTGGGAATAGCTAGAACGGATGTATAGTCTGAAGATTGTCAAAGCCGCATACATTGGGTGACTCGTGGCTACTGGAGCATAGAGAATAAAGGAAGGTAGTGTGATCCTAGAGAGTGAACCAAGACCAAGTCTGAGGAATGCCGTCGAAGTTAGGCTAGGGTCACACTTGGCTGCGTTTTTTAAGGTTGTTATTGACAGCCTGTGTTTTTGGGCTGCGTTTTTGCTGTTAGGTCTTAAAAAACGAAAGAAAAAATGCATGCGAAAGCGCATGGTACATTTAGTGCCATGCGTTTTTGCATGCGTTTCCCATAGGGCCCCATGTTACAAAAACCCATGCGTTTTTGAAAAAGCACCATAAAACGCATCATGAAGCATTTTTTGGTGCAGAGACAAAAACGCATCCAAAAAAACGTATGGCACTTTAGCCATGCGTTGTTGGCATTGGGGCATGCGTTTTTTGTCTTGGGGCCTATGGATGTGTTTTTACATCCGTTTTTCACAAAATACAAGTGTGAAAAACGCATGGAGAAATGCATCCACGACGCAAGTGTGACGCTAGCCTTAGAGAGCGATTGTCTACTGAGATGGTCTCCAACAGAGATGGTCCACAGGACGAAACTGTAGTGACAATGCTCCAAGCCTAAGTGTCCAGATGGACTAATTTGTGATTGAAGTCGGCTTTCCAACAGGACCTCCTCAAGCGTCAGCAAGTGAAAGGCTCTTCATTGACATTATGGCAAATTCCATACACCTTCTCTTAAGTGTAGAAGAGGCGTAGTAACAGAAGCATCTGGTAGCATGAGGTTCTATTACTGTTTTAGTGATCAGAGCCCTTATACCCACCTACAAGAGTATGAGATGCGCAGACACAGAAACTGGAGAGGGACTACCACAAACTGATAAGGGTTGTGCTGGGTCTCACAGAACCAGAAAGAACGGGAACAAGTCATTGGGAACTGGATCTAAAATAAAAACAGAGAAAGGAGTGCTCCTGCGTAATATGAGTGGGTACAATATAGTATTTGGCTAGCAAATTCACTTTCGCCTGGAAAAGTTGTGCGGCAGACACAAGTCTGAATAAGCACATATGTAATACTCCTCCGATACTTGGACCCCGACCTCCTCACTCCTGTTATGGGGATGAGTTCTCAGATCCAGGCACGGGATGAATTCTAGATAGGAGTTTATTTTCCTCCTTAGTTCACTCAGCACAGCCAGGGTATAGATGGCAAGAGAAAACTAAGGTTTCCGCTCTGCTGCAGCACTAACGCATTCCCATAGGACGTGTATATGATACAAAAATCTAACATATAAAGCTGCGTGTGTGTTTGTATGAGTGTATGTATCATAGCCCACCCCTCTGCATAGCCTCACCCACTCCACATAGCTCTGCCCACTCTGTATAGCACCACCCACTCCACATAGGTCTTCCCCAGGACTATGTGGAAAGATGAAGCTCTGAAGGCGAGGGGCTATATGTAGGGGCGGAGCAATGATACATACATTCACATATACATACATTACCATATATGTGTGATATTACCATATATGGGCAACACCGAGCTCTACAGCTAGTTCAAAATAAAAGCCAGGTTTTTGTTAGGCGCTGTGAGGTAGAGCTTTCACGGCATGCAAACAATTTCCTTTATTAGTAAAAAGAGCACAACGCACGTTTCAAGAATGGCCTGTTCCCTTCATCAGGTGCATTACAGAGATTGGGTTAGTGAACCCTTCTAAATACAGAAGTTCCCATCATATTCACACTATTAATTAACTGGTAACAGCAGTTGCTCTGTGGATAAAAAAAAACCCTATATATGTATATACA
>JARQOC010000005.1:476379969-476390612 GCA_033576535.1 Allobates femoralis
TGGAGGTGTGTGGCCCCGATGGTCAGTGAGGTACACGGGGGTGATGGCGGTGAAGCTGGGAAGTGTGCAGAGAGGACAGGGGAGCTTGGATGCCGCGGATGGTGTCCAAGTACCTGGAGCCTCCCTACATGCGTCCATCACCCCTGGCGGCCATCTTGTCTTTTAAATCTTGTCTTGTCAAATATTGCTGCTTCCCCTACGAACCCTCCCGTTTGTTTAGACAGTGGTTTCTGACCACATGTGGGCTATCGGCATGTTTAGAAGCAACTAAGTATCAAATTTTCACATCCAATTTGCCATTGTCACTTGTAAGTTGAATAAATTGAGGTTAAAGCAACATTTTTAGATAAAATACACAGATGTGCTCAAAGGTTTACATACCCCAGCAGATTTTTTGCTTTCTAGGCCTTTTTTCAAAGAATATGAATGATAACACAAAAAATGTTTTCCACTCATGGTTAGTGGTTGGGTGAACCTATTTATTGTTAAACTACTCTTTTCTCTTTTTAAATCACAATGACAACCAAAAACATCCAAATAGACTCTGATCAAAAGTTCACATACCCCAGTTCTTATAGCCATGTATTGCCTCCTCTAAAACCAATGATAGTTTGAGGTCTTTTGTGGTAGTTGTGGATGAGGGTCTTTATTTTCTCAGATGGTAAAGCTGCCAAAGATTCTTGGCAAAAGCCTCCAGTTCCTGTAAATTCCTTGGCTTTCTTGCATGAACTGTGCGCTTGAGTTCTCCCCAGAGTGGCTCAATGGCTCAAGGATATTGAGGTCAGGAGACTGAGATGACCACTCCAGAACCTTAACTTTGTTCTGCTGTAGCCGATAACATGTTGACTTGGCCTTGTGTTTTGGATTGCTATCACGTTAGATTGTCCAAGTACGTTCCATGCACAGCTTCCGGGCTGATGAGTGCAAATTTTCCTTCAGTATTTGCTGATAACATGTTGCATTCATCTTTACTTCAACTTCGACCAAGTTTCCTATGCCTTTGCATCTCAAACATCTCCACATCAACAGTGATCCACCTCCATGCTTTACAGTAGGAATGGCGTTCCTTTCATTATAGGCCTTTTTCACACCTCTCCAAATGTAACATTTAAGGTTGTGGCCAAAAAATTTGATTTTGGTCTCATCACTCCAAATTACCTTGTTTCTTAACTTTGGAGTCTTGTCTCTGGGTTGTTTGGCGTATTGTAGACAAGATACTTCATGGCATTTGCGCAGTAATGGCTTTCTTCTTGCGACTCGACCATGCAGCCCATTTTTCAAGTGCCTCTTTATTGTGCATTTTGAAACAGCGACACCACTAGTTTTCAGTGAGTCTTGTATTTCAGAATTTCAGATGATGTTATTTGTGGGTTTTTCCTTGCATCCCGAACAATTTTCCTGGCAGTTGTGGCTAAAATTTTTGTTGGTCTACCTGATCGTGGTTTGGTTTTTACAGAGCCCCTGATTTTCCATTTGTTAATCACAGTTTGAACACTGCTGACTGGCATTATCAACTCCTTGGATATCTTTTTGTATTCTTTTCCTGTTTTATACAGTTCAACTATCTTTTCCCATCAATCCTCTGACAATTCTTTTGTTTTCTCCATGTCTCACAATCCAGAAACGTCAGTGGCTGGATGAAAGTTGCAAGAGTCTGTCTGGATCCCAGATACTTACTCAGCTTTTATTCACAAACACTGATTACAAGCAAAGAGGTCACAGGTGAGGATGTTACCTTTATTAGCCATTCAAACCCATTTGTGTCAAGTTAAAGCATATAATTAGACCAAAATCACCAGGGTATATGAACTTTTGATCAGGGTTATTTGGATGTTGTTGGTTGTTATTATGATTTAAAAAGAGTAAACACAGTAGGTTGACAATGAATGACTTCACCCAACCACTAACTTTGAGAGGAAAAAAAAGTTTTTGTGTTATCATTCATATTCTCTGAAAAAAGGCCAAGAAGGCAAAAAATCTGACAGGGTACGTAAACTTTTGAGCAAAACTGTAAATGTATTTCTTTTTTCATTCCACTTTATATTCATTCCTGTGAAGCAGCTGAGGGGTTAAAAAACTTATTGAATGTGGTTTTGAGCAGTCTGAGGGGTACAGTTTTTAGAATGGTGTCATTGTTGCATATGTCCTGTCACATCGGCCCTTAAAGTCACATCCAACGTGATGAGAAATTGCTAATAAAGTGATTGCTAATAAACTTTGAACTCTTCTAACTTCCTAACAAAAAAAATTGTTTCCAAAATTGAGTTGATGTTAAGTAGACATGTGGGAAATGTCATTTATTAACTACTGTTTATACTCGCGTATAAGCCGAGTTTTTCAGCCCAAAATTTGGGCTGAAAAGTCCCCCCTCAGCTTATACGCAAGTATACAGCAGCAGCCCCAGAGGTATACAGGCCCCCCCATCAAGATCCAGGGCCCCCCCCTCCTTGCGCAGCAAACCTGTAAAGTAAAATCATACTTATCACTGTCCTGTCGCGCCGTCCCGCCGCTGCCGACATGTCGATCCCGGGCTTCATTCAGCGTCTTCCAGCGGCTTCCTGTGGTCGCGGGCAATGACGTCATTGGAGGAAATTAAAAAAAATTACAGTCACCCCACAAAGATGGCTTTTACAGTTACCCCATAGAGCAGCAGTGGTGATAAAAGTGCCTTATAAAGCCTGTTTTCACAGTTGATCCACAAAGCCAAGATTTCAAGAGCTCCCCACAGAACACCCAATTTTGACAATTGGTATGTAACAGCCTCTTTACTTGGTTTACCCTCACAGTCAAGATTGCCCAAATCCACCACTCTGGCACACTTCTTGCATACATATGGTCTTAAGAGAAATACAGCACTGCCTACTGTGAAGCCACTGGTGAGAGGTATAATTCTGTAATAAAATAAGACCACAGAACCTGCTGATAAGTGACAAGAAGTCAAGTGTAGTCTTGCTCCTGACAGTTTCATCCCCTTTGCCTTTGTGGTCCTTCCCAGTGCTGATCCCAAAAATACCCATGAGATCCGAAGAATTTCTTTTGAAAAAAGTATTGTTCAAAGCAGCCAGCCTCGTCTGAATAACTACAGTTGTGGCCAAAACTATTGACACCCCTGCAATTCTGTCAGATAATACTCAGTTTCTTCCTGAAAATGATTACAATCACAAATTCTTTGGTATTATTATCTTCATTTAATTTATCTTCAATGAAAAAACACAAAATGAATTGTCTTAAAGCCAAATTGGATATAATTCCACACCAAACATAAAAAAGGGGGTGGACAAAACTATTGGCACTGTTAGAAAAATCACGTGATGCTTCTCTAATTTGTGTAATTAACAGCACCTGTAACTTACCTGTGGCACCTAACAGGTGTTGGCAGTAACTAAATCACACTTGCAGCCAGTTGACATGGATTAAAGTTGTCTCAACCTCTGTCCTGTGTCCTTGTGTGTACCACATTGAGCATGGAGAAAAGAAAGAAGACCAAAGAACTGTCTGAGGACTTGAGAAACCAAAGTGCGAGGAAGCATGAGCAATCTCAAGGCTACAAGTCCATCTCCAAAGACCTGAATGTTCCTGTGTCTACTGTGTGCAGTGTCATCAAGAAGTTTAAAGCCCATAGCACTGTGGTTAACTTCCCTAGATGTGGATGGAAAAGAAAAATTGACAAGAGATTTCAACGCAAGATTGTGTGGATGGTGGATAAAGAGCCTCGACTAACATCCAAACAAGTTCAAGCTGCCCTGCAGTCTGAGGGTACAACAGTGTCACCCTATACTATGAATGAAAAGGGACTGTATGGTAGGATACCCAGGAAGACCCCACTTCTTACCCCGAGACATAAAAAAGCCAGGCTGAAGTTTGCCAAAACTTACTTGAGAAAGCCTAAAACTTTTTAGAAGAGTGTTCTCTGGTCAGATGAGACAAAAGTAGAGCTTTTTGGGCAAAGGGATCAACATAGAGTTTACAGGAGAAAAAAAGAGGCATTCAAAGAAAAGAACACGGTTCTTACAGTCAAACATGGCGGAGGTTCCCTGAAGTTTTGGGGTTACTTTGCTGCCTCTGGCACTGGACTGCTTGACCGTGTGCATGGCATTATGAAGTCTGAAGACTACCAACAAATTTTGCAGCATAATGTAGGGCCCAGTGTGAGAAAGATGGGTCTCCCTCAGAGGTCATGGATCTTTCGGCAGGACAATGAACCAAAACACACTTCAAAAAGCACTAGAAAATTGTTTGAGAGAAAGCACTGGAGATTTCTAAGGTGGCCAGCAATGAGTCCAGACCTGAATCCCATAGAACACCTGTGGAGAGATCTAAAAATGGCAGTTTGGAGAAGGCACCCTTCAAATATCAGGGACCTGAGCAGTTTGCCAAAGAAGGATGGTCTAAAATTCCAGCAGAGCATTGTAAGAAACTCATTGATGGTTACCGGAAGCGGTTGATCGCAGTTATTTTGGTTAAAGGTTGTACAACCAAGTATTAGGCTGAGGGTGCCAATACTTTTGTCTGGCCCATTTTTGGAGCTTTGTGTGAAATGATCAATTTTTTGCTTTTTGCTTCATTCTCTTTTGTGTTTTTTCATTGAAGACAAATTAAATGAAGATAATAATACCAAAGAATTAGTGATTGCAATCATTTTCAGGAAGAAACTGAGTATTATCTGACAGAATTGCAGGGGTTTCAATACTTTTGGCCACAACTGTATGAATAATGGAATAGCACTTCATTATTACGGTACTTTTTCCTGTCATTAATGGTGCCATAATTAACAGTGGACAACAGGTACTAGACAAACCACTTCAACCGTAACTAGATGGGGCAGACAAATCACTCAATTTTAAAAAAGGCCTTGTATAGCCTGTTAGAATTTTGCTAAACACTAAGGCCACAGACCCTGGTGATAAGTGGCAAGAGGCTTTTTTTCTAATGAAGGCTGCACACTTGGCTGCACAATGGTGAGAGCTACCTTTCTGGGGCGAAATTAAGTGGGCAGATTATGGATTCACAATGGCGAGAGGTAGAATTTTCAGAAAAATGAAAGCCATAGACCCTGCTGATAGGTGTCGATTGATAGGTTTTTATGAAAAATGAAGGCCACAGTCCCAGTTGCACAGTGGCAAGAGGTGCCCTTTTTGGGGCAAAATTAAGTGGACATATCCTGGTGCACAGTGGCTACAACTTAAATTTTTTTAAGGTAGAAGAAAGCTACAGACCTTGCTGCACAGTGGCAAAAGGTATCATTTTCCTAAAATCAAAAGTTACAGACCCTGCAGAAAAGTGGCAAGAGTATGTTTTTTTAAAGGAAAACCGCACATCCGGCTGTACAGTGGCAAAAGTGACCTTTTTCAGGCAAAATTTCATTCACACAACCTGGTGCACAGTCACTGAACCTTTTTTGGGTTAAAGAAAACCACAATGGCAAAAGAAATTTTTTAAGGTGGGGGAGTAAATTTTTTTTTAATGAACAGAATTTACATGAATCTCTCACCTCCCAAAAACAAAAAAGAACCCCATAGGATGAAGAGGTGTAAGTGAAGTAGATTCAGGTGGATGTGGCGGTGTTTGGTTGAATAGGCATTAGCCAACTTTTTTTTATGTAGATTTTTTTAAAAAATATAATTATTTCTTTCCTTTAGTTATGAACATGACTCACAGAACGCTCTAACCCTCCCCCCAAAACCAAAGAAATGGTAACCAGAGGAGGAAGTGGAAGTGGAATAGGTTCAAATGGACATGACGGTGTTGGTCAAAGAGGCATTAGGCAACTGCTATTTTTATTCAATTATTTTATTATTTTTTTCTACTTTATTTAGGAACATGACTTACAGAAAACTCTAACAACACTCCCCCCCCCAAAAAAAAAATGGAATCTGGATGAGGTGGAGGTGAACGTGATAGTGTTGGAACCAACCATTTATGTAGTGGTTTTCCAATGTTTTTTCTTTAGTGTGGTTACTGTGTTTTGGGATTCTCCAAAACATTGGGTATGGCAAATACAGTGCACCAATGTCTTGTTGCAAGTGGTTTGGTTGTCTACTCTTTTGAAGGTATGGACAAGTCTGGTATAACCTGTGACTTATTCATTTTAATAAAAGTCACCCTCTTCACAATAGCTGAGGTCAGGCAAATGCACCTGTCTGTGACGACTCCCCTTGCCATGCTGAACAGTTGTTCAGACAGTACACTCAGACAGGGGAGGTCAGCACCATCAACGTGTATTGTGCTAGCACAGGCTATGTATTCAATTTCTCCACCCAGAAATTAAATTGTGCTGAACCATCATCTCACACTGGTGGACATGTACTCCACCTCCATGTTTGATAAATGCTGTCTCCTGGTAATACGTATGTAGCAGATGGTGTTGCTGCATGGTGTGTCAGGCTATGCATGAATTTTTACCACATTGATGCCATCATAACCCTCCCTTCTGAGGTGTGTGTTGTGCAACAGCTACGTTTTTCACTTCCTCCTCCACCTTGTTGTTCCACCGAGCCCTCGATGTCTAGTGGGAATATTATAAGTAGAGAATTACACAGCTTAGACTTATATTAGCACATTTTTCTATCCCATTCCAGTGGTAAAAGTAGTTATGTTTTCTTTGTAGTGTGAATCCAGCAAGGTTGGCACTGGTCAAAATCCTTGCAATTCAAGGGTCGTTGCACAGGCACAACATCATCTATTGATTTATGTGTGCCAGGCTGCCCAGAAGCAGAGATTTGTCGCTTAGGCATACAAATTTAAGAACAGCTTGCTGCTGTTTACCTCTTGCTTTGCTGAAGTTGGTGGTGCGTGTCTTAGTTTGACAAGATGAGGAAGCGGAGTAGGAGGAGGAGGCAACACTGCCCGACAAGCGTCCAGCGATTTAAGTTTGTGGAAGGACATGTGCTGGAACCCTTTGTGACTCAGACCCAGCCACCACTATGTTTACCCAGTGTGCAGTTACAGATACCATCCCTGCCCGTGCTTACTTGTCCACGTCTACATTGTGTGGTATGGCATCATCTGAATTTTAAATGGCGCTATTTATTTCTGGGGCGGTTATGCTTTGCAATGTAAATATGGAGGTTTTGCTGGATCTTGTAGTTCCACAAGATCCTAATGTAGATTCAGGTTTGTGTATTTGAGTAGACACACCCCTCCTCCATGGGTGTGTTCAGGCTGATATCATGTGACTTCTCATGTGATTTCAGCATGCTGCTGACTTCCTGTTTGAGCACATGGTGTGGCTGCAGAGTCTGAGGCTAGGAAGCGATCATTCTGCAGGGAACTTGGGCTGACAGGAGTCAGTCTGAAGCTGATGACAGATCTGGTCGGTGATTCAGGGAGGCAGCTGTCTCAGATATTCGAACAGTCAGGAGACAGTGTTTGGAGCAGCCATTCACCTAAAAGGTAACCTCAAAGACAGGAGGTTGTATACTGACTGAGGGTCAGTGTCTGGACAATGCAATACCTCCGCTGCGTTACCGCAACAGCAGAGGTATTCGAATACCGTGCTGGTGTACTCCGCTATTGAGATGAACTGTGTAATTTATAATGTCAAATGTCGGCGCATGTTTAAATTGCATAATGCGGCTTATGCTGTCTCTAAATAAACCAGCTGGACTTGTGTACATGAAAAGACTGTTGCTGTCAGTTTAAATATCGCTGCCAAGTGAGTGTCCACCCAACTCGCTTGGTGATCGCTACGTCACAGTAGTTACATGTACCTTTTCACTTATCATGTTGCGGGAGGAATGTAAGATTTATTCCACCACATGTGTGTGCAGAACAGGGATGGCACAACTGGAAAATTAGTGGCGGCTGGATACAAAGTACTGAAGTATAGCCACAGACATTATTTGTTGGAAGCTCCCCGTCTCCACCAGCCAAAATGGCAGCATTTCAAAGGCAACTATTTTTGAAATGCTGTCATTCAGGGCCAGAGTTTTTGGGTGGATGGGGGGTATTTTCTTTTTCAATCAAGAGATTGGGGGATGGAGAATTGCTGGCTTTCATGGATTGATGTGGATATAATAGGTGACGTTGGTGTTTGTGGTGGTGTTGCTGCCACATCATGTGCTTGTATGGAGGAGGCTAGCCCAGGTGATCGTGAGTGGGAGGAAGAGGCCAGCCACATAGAGGCCACAGCAGAAGAGGGAGCCCTAGGAGCCTGAGTTTTTTCCTGATTTTTCAGGAAACTAGTCATTGCAGCTCCTGCTTGGAAGTGAGATGATGCATCATGTAGGTTTTGCTCAGGTTGAGAAAATGTTTCCCTTGCTTCAGGCTCTGACTGCACAACATGCAAACCACCACTCTCTTGTCATCAGCACATTCCCAGAAGAAATTAAATTAAGCTGGCTTTGGTGTGAGATTTTTATTGGCGCAGCAGGTGGTAGCAGTTGACATACTAACTATAGGCTTTTTGCTGGGCTTTGGCCCCAAGCTCTCTCTTTTGCTGTGGTGTTGTCTAATTTGCGTGAGCACCTCCTCTTCATCGGAACTGCTCTCACCACTATCATGGTCTTCACTCCAGGTGGGGTCAAGCACCTTGTTATCCCTTGCATCATCTTCCACCCACTCTTCATCGCTACCCTCCTTCCCAGTCTGCACACTGATGAAAGCTGCAGCAGTTTGGCACCTGTATTTCATCATCTTCTAATCTGTGAGCCACTGACTGTGTGCACCAGCCCTCCCATGGTTTGCACCAGCCCTCCCAAGTGGTTGAACGTCAGTGTACTTGGTCTCTTCCAGCTCTGGGAAAAGGACAGGTGGACGGGCCATAGAACCCCAACCAGCAAAGTCATCAAAAAATGAATGCTTCATGACTTGTGGCTCACACTGCTTGGCTAATTTTAAAGTGGTTGAGGTGGAAGAAAGATGACCGTGGAACTTAGGAGCCAATTGTGAGCTTTCAGCTATGGACCGGGTGGAGGACAATGCAAAGGAACTGGAGGCACTGGTAGCCATATAATCTAAAATCACCTCAACATATTCTGGCTTCACCATTCATTCAGCGGTACATGGGCCTAAGAAATGACAAAGACCAATATGTGGCCTGTGTGAATCGGAGGAAGGTGTTTCAGTTTGGAGCATAGCTGGCATAGATTGTCCATATCTTTGCATTGAAGCAGCTACACCACCAACAGCAACAACATGGCCATATTCCATATTTTAAGTTCTCATTCTTACAGACACAAAAAAGTGCAGACAATTGCATGACCTGCATACAGAAAGACCAATTATTAGACTGCCTACATGCAGCTGTTTTTCGAGAGCTAAGCAAAGCTGCGTGATGAAGCGCATTATGAGCTTTGTGAGAGATTTACACAGCAAGGCATGCTGTATGCACCCTCAGTCTTTGGTAAATTAATCATATAGTCAGATTACACTTGTTGAGCACTACACACAACTGCATGATATAGCACAGTATGAGGTTTTTGAGATGTTTAGACAGCATTGTACACTGTATACTCCCTCAGTTTTTTTGGTAGATTAAGCAAATAGTCAGATTACACTGCCTGTATGCAGCTTTTTTATGCACTATGCACAGCTTTGTGATGAAGTTCAGTGAGAGGTTAATGACAGTTTCAATTAGCAAGGCATGCGGTGTATACGCTCAGTTTTTTAGTAGATTAAGCAAATAGTCAGATTACACTACCTGTATACATCTTTTTTGGAGCACAACACAAATCTGCGCTGTATCAGATTTTGGATTAATTGCATCTATCACTGACTATCACTTACTTGAGTGTCCTATCCCTAGCTCTAGTCAAAGCAAAATGGCAGCACAACCCATCATTCAGACTTTATACAGGCCGGGTCACATGGTGTACCAGCCAACCATAGCTGTGCCAATACTTTGCATGCTTGCAATGGCTCTGGAAAGCTCACAACCTAAAAGCTAGTTGATTGGCTGCAAACCAAAAGGAAGCGAACATTTAGTGAAGAGTCCTCGTTTGGAGTTTAGTACCGGACAGAAGGTATTTCGTACAAATCACAAACTTTAAAGTTCGGGTTTATTCATCTCTAATGAACACCACTTGAATTGTTCCCATCTGTATATGATAGTGAGTGGTTCCATCGGTGGTTTCACCTGAATCATAATTTTTTAGGATTTACACAGAAACCCTGACATAAGTGCTCAGCAAAGAACACAAGAATATGATACCAGCCTTATACAAAAAGTGATCAAAAATATCCTGTACCCAAAATGTTACAAAAACACCCATAACGTATCATGCTCAAATTCAGCCCCCTCTCAGGTATGTCATCTGTCACTGGACATATAGGGATCCCCATGTTACTGATAGAACAAAGATTCCATAAACGTGTTGGCTCTCATTCCCCAAATAAAATCCAGTGAAATCTGTACCCCCAAATCCAAAGCTCCATCATTCTGAGCCTCACTGTGCCTAAATGGCCATAAGTGGCTGAGTGTGTGGGAATGTTGTAGGGAAAAAAAATCATAGTATAGATGTTACAAAATAGTAATTGCTGCTTTACATGAATTCATTGATAAGTGTAGTGCCTACAATGGGGCGATTTTTTTTTCCATTGATCTGGCATCTTAGGGGCACTCCAAATATCACCCACAAGCTATTCTATCAAAATCTGTACTCCAAAAATGAAATAGTGCTCTTTCCTTCCTGAGCCCTGCTATG
>JARQOC010000005.1:476395953-476407042 GCA_033576535.1 Allobates femoralis
CTTCAATTTCTTGAACGATATCGCTTAAGCGATCTGCTTTTTAGATCGCTTACGCGATATCGTCTGTGCGTCGCTGCGTGTAATCAAGCGATTTTACAATGTAAAATCGCTTGATTGTGTGATCGCAGATTTGTGAGCAGGAGCACAAATCAAGCGAGAATCGCTTGATCAATCTGCATCATCGTGTTGTGTGACACCACGATGAACGATCTCCCAGCGGCAGAGCCTATGCTGGGAGATGGTAACTAAGGTAAACGTCGGGTTACTAAGCGCCTCCCGGCGCCTAGTAACCCGATGTGTACCATAGTTACCAGCGATCTCGCAGCTCCACATCGCTGGTGAGTCTGCCTGTGTGACAGCTCACCAGCGATGTGAACGATATTGTTAGCGATCGCGCGTGCATGTGATCGCTAACAATATCGTTCCCTAAATTGAAGCGTGTGACGTGGCCTTTAGGCTAGGGTCACACATAAGCCCTTGGTCCGTTTTTGGCTTCATTTTTGTCATTTTTTTTTTCTAAGTCCAAAAACTGATAGAAAAACGGATTGGATGTAATTAACACCCTGTCCGTTTTTTTCTGGACCTAAAAACATTGCTATGTCTGTTTTTGAGCCAAAAACGTTGCTAGCAACGTTTTTGGCATCAGTTAAAAAACGCATGCGTTTTTTAACATGGGGCCCTATGGGAAAAGCATGCGTTAACGCATGGTACATATTGGCACCTGCGTTAGCGCATGCGTTAACGCATATCCGTTTTTAATGAAAAAAAATGAAAAAATTACTAAGTCTAAAAAACGTCCAGGGGTGTAGGAGGCTCAAAAAGCACCCAAAAAAAAAACGGATTGGTCATGGAAATCACTTCCAAAAACGGATTTCTATGTGTGACCCCAGCCTTACTCTTCAAACTTCCTAAGAAAATAAATGTTTCAAGAATGGTGCTGATGTAAAGTAGACATGAGAAATGTTACTTATTAAGTACTTTGTGTAACATAATTCTCTGGTTTAAAGGCAAAAAAATTCAGTTTGAAAATTGCTAAATTTTAACCAAATTTCCAATTTATTCGAAAATAAATGCAAAATGTATCATCCTAAATTTACCACTACCATGAATTACAATATGTCACAAAAAAAACTATTTCAGAATCACTGGGATTCGTTTAAGCTTTCCAGAGTTATTACCTCATAAGATAAAACTGGTCAGATTTCTAAAATTTGGCTGGTAATTAAGGTAAACATTGGCTTTATAACTAAAGGCTTAAATAGACTATTAGTATTTATTTATGTAGTTACCACAGGGTTTTTTCTCATTTTATTTTTTTCCTAGTTTTTGGCTGTTAGTGGCCACAGGGTCAATGTACTCCTACACATTACACTAAGTCTAGTTTCACACTTGCGGACCCCTCTGCAGCATCCTGTGGAGGGGATCCGCAAGCTGAGCGCAGGCACCGCAAGTCCCTATGTTTAACATGGTGATGTAGGTGCCTGGGCTCTGATGCAGATTGGCATGCGCACCCTGTGCGCACCCATTCACTGCAATGTATGATTTGTACGCATGCGTACAAATCACACACTCTCGTCCGCACCCTGAGCGCGAAATGTCGCGTTCCTGGTGCGGACGAGACTGTGTGATTTGTGGGCAAGCAGCCGCATGTGCACAAATCACATATTGCAGTGAATGGGTGCCCATGGCCATCTGCACCCGAGCGCAGGCACTTGCGTCCCCATGTTAAACATAGGGACTTGCGGTGCCTACGCTCAGCTTGCGGATCCCCTCCGCAGGATGCTGCAGAGGGGTCTGCAAGTGTGAAACCAGCCTTATATCAACATGTGTTCTGGGTCAATTATTTGGTTTTGCTTTAGTGTTTGTACTTTGTACATAAGAGCAGGTGTTTAAATAGCCAGGTCTGTTGTCCTGCTATGCCCTTATCTATTTTTAGAGAGAAAGGTGAACTACAAAAGTTAGGGTCCATCCAGGTACATCTTTTCAGGGTGAGATGGCTTTTACGCTCTTTTGATCATGATAATGTCAACTAATTTGGGTTTATTCATGTTGCTGAGAATAGTTTGCCCCTTTACATGATGATGTCCAAGGAAGGTCCTGTATCATTTCTTATAGTGTCAACTAAGTACCCTGCTACTTGCATGTACTATTTATTAATTTACTTACTGCAGGGCATTTATTTTGTTTTCATCCTAGGTAGGGATGAGTGAACTTCCCCCAAACATGGTCGCCACTTTCAAATTCGGCACAAACATTGCAGATTTGGTTTGTAATTGGAAACTTGAGTAATTTACTAAAAAAATCAGGAAAAAAGTTTGAAATATTAATATGGCCCTAACACTTTCGTTGAAGGTTTGGGGCCAAATGCCAGAAGACCGCAAGCTGAGAACGCCCCTAACCTAAAATTAGGTGTTGTTCACAGTCATCGGGTCTACTGTTTTTTATACCTGTAGAATTTAATGGTGCTTTAAAAAAAAGTTTTTAAGCACCTTGAATTTGCAGGTGTTGGGACACCTGCAGGCTGTGAATTCAAAGAGCAGTGCTGTGTGCGAGGGCACCTCTTCTACGCTTATCTGATAGCAGTTCAGATAAAAATAGCCAATGGCCATTAAATGCTTAACATACATGGTCTTATAGGTCTGTTCACAGCCATGTCGTGAAATGCCATATTATGGATATTGGTTCTTCAAAATGTGCAATCCCTTTATTCAATACGTTTAGAACACAAATCTTTGGCATGTGTAAAGGTGTGCTATAGCATCATCTTGGACCTGTTTGTGCATTGCTCAATAGCCTTATTCAACATTCCAGATGAATTGGTGGAGAGTAGTGATGAGCGAGTACCAAAATGCTCGGGTGCTCGATACTCGGGCCGAGCATCCCAAGATACTCGTGTACTCGGCCCGAGCACCGAGCCCAATGTTTTCCTATGGGAGACCCGAGTTTTTTTATGAAATGACCGCCGGCAGCATGTAGAAACCCTAAAAATGTCACAAAAGTCTCAGAAGAGTGCTCAAATGACATGGCAACACCATGGGGAAGACCCCTGTAAGCATTTCTCACTCAAAAGTCACAGCTGTGAACAATGTTGTCCGAGTTTCACGCCAATTTTACGGAGTCACCAGAAAACCTTCCAATATGACACCAAAATGAATATTCAGGGTGGAAATGTTAAGGGCACATACCCAATAGTGAGATACAGCTGGTGTATGTTAATTTTTGTGATTACATGAAAGATTTTACGTGAAAACATTGTGCGGCACTCCGATGTCCCTGAGAAGAGACGTACATGAAGCCCTGTCTTGACATAATGTGCCCATTTTGAGGAAGTGGGTATATTGTAGTATTTTCCTTTACCAGGGCAGTCCAAAATTGTGAGGTTCAACAATGCCCCTGGATACAGACATGCATGAGGACCTGTAAACCTGAATTGGGTGTATTGTAGTATAGCCCTTTGGCAGGGCAGCCAAAAATTGGGAGGTTCAACAATGACCCATGCATACAGACATGCATGAGAGCCTGTAAACCTGAAGTGGGTGTATTGTAGTATAGCCCTTTTGCAGGGCAGCCAAAAATTGGGAGGTTCAACAATGACCCATGCATACAGACATGCATGAGGGCCTGTAAACCTGAAGTGGGTGTATTGTAGTATAGCCCTTTGGCAGGACAGCCAAAAATTGGGAGGTTCAACAATGACCCATGCATACAGACATGCATGAGGGCCTGTAAACCTGAAGTGGGTGTATTGTAGTATAGCCCTTTGGCAGGGCAGCCAAAAATTGGGAGGCTCCACATTGTCCCTGGATAGAGACGTGCATGAGGGCCTCAAAACATTTTTCCCATTGAAAAGGAGCGGGTCTCCTGTCGTTGTAATGCCCATTCTAAAAGAATAGGCAAAAAAATTTACCACTGGGGGTATACCTGAAACAACAGCCTAACTATTGTAACGGTCATCATGGTGGCACATGAGGAGAAGGAGGAGCAGTCCAGCGATTAGCCAAAGTCCAGAAGTGTGTACCCATGGGTGAGTGGAGGTACATGGCAAATTCCCATAACAAAATTTTAATTCCGCTGTCATTTGTTGGTGGTGTGGTGAAGTCTGCCCCAATCCAACCCTTATTCATCTTGATCAGAGTCAGCCTGTCAGCATTTTCAGTTGACAGGCAGGTGCGTTTATTAGTAATGATTCCACCTGTGGCACTGAAAACACGCTCTGACAAAACGCTAGCGGCAAGGCAGGCCAGGATTTCCAAAGCGTAGAGAGCCAATTCTTGCCACGTGTCCAGCTTGGAGACCCAATAATTGTAAGGCACAGAGGAATCTCACAGTACAGTTGTTCGATCTGCAAGGTACTCCTTCAGCATCTGGCCAAACTTAGCATTTCTTGTGGCACTACCCCGCACCTGAGGGGCTGTGGTACGTGAGGGGCTGAGAAAACTGTCCCACATCGTAAAGACTGTTCCCCTACCTCTGGCAGATTGGACTTGTGCCCCTCTCGGCTGTACGCCTTGGTTGTCCACCGATTCCTGACCTATGTCGCTAGCGTTTTGTGAGGGGAATGCTTTGCCTACTTCCGTGACTATGGCCTTCTGGAACTGCTGCATTTTGGCTGACCTCTCCGCCTCAGGAATGAGAGACATAAAGTTCTCCTTGTAGTGTGGGTCTAAGAGTGTTGCCAAGCAGTACTGATTTTCGGCCAAGATGTTCTGAACGCGAGGGTCACGAGCCAGGCAGCTTACCGTAGAGTCAGCCATGTGCGCCAGACTCTTAACAGCCATCACTTCAGTATCCTGACCAACACGATGACTGAACATGCTGTCCTCCTCCTCCTCATCTCCCCTGTCCTCTGGCCAGCCACGCTGAATCGAGGGTATGACTGGTGTGCATGTCATATCCTCAATTTGGCCAGAGAGTTGCTCCATGTCTTCATCCTCCTCCTCCTCGTCATAGTCCTCCACTGCACGTTGTGATGAGATGAGGCTGGGCTGTGTGTTATCACCCACACCCACTACTGTTTCTTGCTCCAAGTCATCGCGCTCCGCCTGCAATGCATCATCTTTGTTTTTCAGCAGAGACCGTTTTAGAAGGCAGAGTAGCGGTATGGTGAAGCTAATAATGGCGTCATCGCCGCTCACCATCTTGGTGGAGTCCTCAAAGTTTTGGAGGACGGTACATAGATCGGACATCCATCTCCACTCCTCAGGTGTTATGTGTGGAGTTTGACCCATTTCCCGACGGCTTAGGTGATGCAGGTAGTCAACAACTGCCCTCTTCTGCTCACATATCCTGACCAACATGTGCAGAGTTGAATTCCAACGCGTCGGGACATCACACACCAGTCTGTAGGCCGGAAGACGCAAACGGCGCTGAAAGCCGGCAAGGCCGGCTGAAGCAGCAGGTGACTTGCGAAAATGTGTAGACAGGCGGCGAACTTTTACCAGCAGATCAGACAGCTCTGGGTATGACTTTATAAACCGCTGAACCACCAGGTTGAGCACATGGGCCACGCATGGAACATGTGTCAGCTGGCCTCGCCTCAAAGCTGCCACCAGGTTCCGGCCATTGTCACACACGATCTTTCCTGGCTTTAGGTTCAGAGGTGTGAGCCAGTGATCTGCCTGCTGTTTCAGAGCTGTCCACACCTCTTCTGCATTGTGGGGTTTGTCACCTATGCATATTAGCTTCAGCACAGCCTGTTGCCGCTTCGCAGAGGCAGTGCTGCAGTGCTTCCAGGGACTGGTGTGGAGGGTAAAGTGGATGAGGATGTGCAGGAGGAGGAGGAGGAGGCTGAGGAGCATGACATTCCGCATCTGTAGAGTGTGGGTGAAACCCTGACTGAGGTAGGGCCTGCAATCCTTGGTGTGGGAAGGACGTGTTCCGTCCCTCGCTCAGACTGGGTCCCAGCTTCCACAATATTAACCCAGTGTGCCGTCAAGGAGATGTAGCGGCCTTGCCCACAAGCACTTGTCCACGTGTCTGTGGTTAGGTGGACTTTGGCTGAAACAGGTTGTTCAGGGTACGTGTGATGCTTTGTGACACGTGGTTATGCAATGTGGGGACGGCACATCTGGAGAAATAGTGGCGGCTGGGGACCGAGTAACGTGGGACAGCAGCCCCCATCAGGTCACGGAATGCTTCCATGTCCACCAGCCGGAAAGGTAACATTTCTAGCGCAAGCAGTCGCTAAATGTGAGCATTTAGGACTGTGGCATGTGGGGCGTGTGCAGCGTATTTGCGCCTTAGTTCAAAGGTTTGCTGAATGGATAATTGAACACTGCGCTGGGACAAGGACGTGCTTGATGGTGGTGTTATTTGTGCGTGGGCAACTTCAGGTGCAGGGCCGGAGGCTTGTTCGCGGCCAGCATGGACAGTGGATTGGCTCGCACGCACAACACGCGAAGATGTAGCAGTGACATCAGCAAGCACCGCTCCTCGACTCTGTTATACTTCTCACAAAGTCGGGTGCTTGGCTGACATGTGCCTGATCATGCTGGTGGTGGTCAGGCTGCTAGTTTTCGTACCCCTGCTGATGCTCGCATGGCAGGTGTTGCAAATGGCCTTTTTAGAGTCATCTGGAGCCAACTTAAAAAACTCCCAGACTCGGGAAGACCTAACATTTGCATAGGCACCTTGTGTCGTGTTGTTGTTCCGGGGAACGGTTGCCTGCCTTCTGCTGCGGACACCACCCTGCTTCTTACTGCCTGTTGGGATGCTACGCCTCCCTCTCCCTGTGCACTGCTGGCCTCGCTCTGCATATCCTCCTGCCAGGTTGGGTCAGCTACTCGATCATCCACCACGTCGACTTCCGTTTCCGCACCCTGATCCTCCTCCTGACTTCCTGGCAATTGTGTCTCATCATCGTCCACACCCTTGTTGAGACACGTTGCCAACGTTCCGATCGTGAGAACGTGGCTGCTCAAATATTTAGGCATCTGTCCATACACTCTCCTCATGACCCACTTCAAGTGTCCAAGTGTGGGATCGGTAATGTTCATGGACGTGTACTCGGCCTGGTGGTAGGAAGGAGGAATAGGTTGGGAAATGTGTGGTGCAGTATCACGGCTACTGACACTTGACCATGTGGAAGACAGGGTGTTTGTGGAGGTGCCAATCTGACTTGAAGCATTATCCGCTATCCAAGTAACAGCCTGTTGACACTGGTCTTGGTTCAAGAGCGGTGTACTGCTGCGGGCCCCAAGAATTTGGGACAGGACGTGCGAGCGAGTAGATGTGGCACTTTGTTGTTGCAAAATTAGTGCTTGCACACGACCTCGGCCTCTGCCTGCACCACCATCACGTCCACTTCCTTGTCCCTTGCCAACGCCCTTGCGCATTTTGCTTGTATACAGCTGCAACAGTCTGGTGACTGTTCTGGTCACAGGAAAGCTGGATATTAGACCCTGCCTGTATACAGCTAGTCAAGTACAACAGTCTGGTGACTGTTCTGGTCACAGGAAAGCTGGATATTAGACCCTGCCTGTATACAGCTAGTCAAGTACAACAGTCTGGTGACTGTTCTGGTCACAGGAAAGCTGGATATTAGACCCTGCCTGCATACAGCTAGTCAAGTACAACAGTCTGGTGACTGTTCTGGTCACAGGAAAGCTGGATATTAGACCCTGCCTGTATAGAGCTAGTCAAGTACAACAGTCTGGTGACTGTTCAGGTCACAGGAAAGCTGGATATTAGACCCTGCCTGTACAGAGCTAGTCAAGTACAACAGTCTGGTGATTGTTCTGGTCACAGGAAAGCTGGATATTAGACCCTGCCTGTATAGAGCTAGTCAAGTACAACAGTCTGGTGACTGTTCTGGTCACAGGAAAGCTGGATACTAGACCCTGCCTGTATAGAGCTAGTCAAGTACAACAGTCTGGTGACTGTTCTGGTCACAGGAAAGCTGGATATTAGACCCTGCCTGTATAGAGCTAGTCAAGTACAACAGTCTGGTGACTGTTCTGGTCACAGGAAAGCTGGATATTAGACCCTGCCTGTATACAGCTAGTCAGCTCCAACAGTCTCCTGAGGACTGTTCTGGTCACTGGAAAGCTTGGACTCCGATCTGGATCACCCTGCCTATATCCTCCTAGATTAGATATATCAGAAAAAACACGGTGCTTTTATGCAATAAAAATATACAAATTTATTAATCATATAATGTAAAAAAGTTTCATATAAATAAGGTTTTAATACAGAGTACATAAATAGTGTTACATACAGATCTATATTAGATATAACCAAAAAATAATAAAAAATCTATAGACAACACCCTATAAACTAGGAAAAACCCGTGATCTTCTTGTGTGGTACAATAAATCAAAATCACAAAGTGTGTATCAAAAACAACAGACCAATAAATTTCCAATATTCACCTATCTCTCACATAGGAGACCAAGGAAAGGATAATAGTGAGAAACCAGTAAGATTCTATTAGTCACCTATCTCTCACATAGGAGACCAAAGAAAAAGTGACAAAATGTAAAATATAAATCCAAACAGTGAAAATCAATCTAAAGGGTGATTACCTGGTGTATCTACAGACTCTGCTGCACTCTACATGCACGTTTCGGCTTACGCCTTCATCCAGGAGCTCCTGGATGAAGGCGTAAGCCGAAACGTGCATGTAGAGTGCAGCAGAGTCTGTAGATACACCAGGTAATCACCCTTTAGATTGATTTTCACTGTTTGGATTTATATTTTACATTTTGTCACTTTTTCTTTGGTCTCCTATGTGAGAGATAGGTGAATATTGGAAATTTATTGGTCTGTTGTTTTTGATACACACTTTGTGAGTTTGATTTATTGTACCACACAAGAAGATCATGGGTTTTTCCTAGTTTATAGGGTGTTGTCTATAGATTTTTTATTATTTTTTGGTTATATCTAATATAGATCTGTATGTAACACTATTTATGTACTCTGTATTAAAACCTTATTCATATGAAACTTTTTTACATTATATGATTAATAAATTTGTATATTTTTATTGCATAAAATCACCGTGTTTTTTCTGATATATCTATTTTGGGTGAGCATTCACTTCCATGAATTAGATGGATGATGATAAGATTCTCATCCTCTGTTTTGCCTAATTTTGGTGTATATCCTCCTAGATTAGTCCTGAGAAGGACTGTTCTGGTCAGCAGCAGTTTGCAGCCCTGCTCCGGATCTACCTATGAGGGCCGCAAATTTGTCCCTAAGCAGCAGCAGACACTCTCCCTACACTGACTCTCTGGATGGCTGTGTGCAGAGCACATCGTGGCCCAGTCTTATAAAGGCTCGGTCACGCTGTGCGGGACGGCCAATCACTGCAATGCCACAACTAACAGGGCTGTAGCATTGCAGTGACTGCCAGCCAATCCCTGCATGTGGGCTGGCTCTCTAAAGAGCGCCAACATGCAGGGATGAGGACCCCGAGTACAGCACGAGTATCGCGAGATTACTCGATACTCGCCGAGTAGCCCGAGTACAGTGATACTCGAGCGAGTACCGAGTAGTCACAAGCCTACTCGCTCATCACTAGTGGAGAGCTGAAAAAAAATATTTTTCTTATTTCTCCTCCAAAAATGTCAGGCTTCAATAATCACTCCCCCCAACCGTAAGCCCAGGTATTATCTTAGGCAGGGGATTTTTAAGTCAGGTGCCTTCCAGGGCTGTCTTGGGATTGATGTACAAACACAGCCTCAATATGCTACTAATTACCTGCATTATGCATTTTGGAGACTTTATGGATCCACCCTAAGACATGTCTGCTCTGGTGGACGTGATCTTCCTCATCACCCCAGGGGCCGAGGGTGCTTCACCGGAACCAGTGCAGCCCGCAGAGGAGATGACGAATTCTACATATGTGAGCTAGAGTATGAACATACTATCTGAATTGGCCCTAATATGCAGAAAGGTCAGAATCCAGTGCTATTCCCGCATGACTGAAGGAGTCCCAGAGGAATGCAGATCAGAGTCAGGAGGAGGTCAACTGTTCCATATGCCACAACTCTTCAGAGTAAGGATCTTGCTGCAAGCCTGGCCTTATTACTCCTGCAGTCAGTGCTGCAGTGGGTGGATTGGCAGATCCGGGATGTGCAGGAGGATGAGGAGGAGGGGGAAAACGAGGAGGATGAGGTAGTAGTGGTAGAAGCCCCTGTTTTCCTGCCTTGTGTAGCACCCCCACCAGAGGCCTTTGACTGAAAGAATGCCATGGGGGGCAAACCTACCCCCTCCCAGTAAATATCCTAATAGGCATGAAGCACCCCAGTCCATCTCATTTCTAGAAGAAATTAGGATAAAGAAAAAGATGGTGTGCACCACTAACATATACATCTCAAACATGTGCCATGTCTCTGTGGAATTTATACGAGGAGAAACAAAAAAAACACATATGGCACCATGTTGGAAATTTTAAAACAATAAAAAAATGGAGGCAAGCAGAGCGGTTTTTGTGGAAAAAATTAAGTACAAAAATGTATTTATTCGTGATAAAACACATAACATGTATGCAAAGGAACAGTGATGAGTTATAAAAACATTTAAAAACACACACACAAAGTGTATAAAGGTTTGTGCTCCAGTATAATATGCAAATATAATAGCAATCTTGGTGCCAAGGAAGAATATGGAGAGTATCCACTATGATTAAAAAATGCATAGATATAACCTTAGGGTAGAGACACACTGGCGTGAAAAAACGGACGAGTGCAATGTGATAAAATATCGCATTGCACTCGGACCAATGTTACAGAATGAGTGAGAACAGATTAACGTGTGTTGTCCGCAGGTGGTCTTTAATTGAAGTGAGTCCTCCCACTTCCCATATGTATTATAAAAATGGAGATTAGCTAGATCCAAGGAAAGAGTGGCATGGTAGGACAGGGACTCATCAGATCGAAGGTCACCTTGATGGGCAAACAGGTATTGGCTAAAATGTGTACTAAGAAACTTACTTTACAAATATAAAATATCCGAAAAAAAAATAAAAAAATTGAGCTTTTTGAAAAAAAACACATGTTTTTATATTTTTTCTCAAATGTATAGGTGTTTTACTTCTATCTATCTATATGAATATATGCACACATGATTGGCAGTGACTGTGTGCTGG
>JARQOC010000005.1:476414268-476458792 GCA_033576535.1 Allobates femoralis
CATGCTCCCACCTGCTAACCCTCGGCCTACTCCTCGTGCTCCCTCTTCGACCGCCTTCAGTCTGGCTTCCGACCCCTCCATTCCACCGAAACAGCCCTGACCAAAGTCACCAACGACCTACTGACCGCCAAGAACAAACACCACTACTCCATCCTCCTCCTCCTTGACCTGTCTGCCGCCTTCGACACGGTTGACCACTCCCTTCTTCTCCGGATCCTGGAATCCCTTGGCATCACCCACCTTGCCCTCTCCTGGATCTCCTCATACCTAGCGGACCGGACCTTCAGCGTCTCCCACTCCCACACCTCCTCCTCACCCTACCCCCTTTCTGTCGGAGTCCCCCAAGGTTCGGTCCTGGGACCCCTACTTTTCTCCATTTACACTCTCGGCCTAGGGCAACTCATCGAGTCCCATGGCCTCCAGTACCACCTCTACGCCGACGACACCCAAATCTACCTGTCCGGCCCTGACATCACCTCCCTACTCTCGAAAATCCCTCAATGCCTTTCCGCCATCTCATCCTTCTTCTCTGCTCGCTTCCTTAAACTCAACATGGACAAAACTGAATTCATAGTCTTCCCCCCAAGAAATTCCACCCCACCTCCCAACCTATCCATCTGCGTCAACGACTGCCCCCTCTCCCCAGTCCCCCAAGCCAAGTGCCTCGGGGTAATCCTTGACTCCTCCCTATCCTTCAAACCCCACATCGAGGCCCTCACCACATCCCTCCGGCTCCAGCTCAAGAACATCTCACGGATCCGCTCCTTCCTCACCCACGACACCGCTAAAACACTCATTCATGCTCTTATCATCTCCCGCCTTGACTACTGCAACCTCCTTCTCAATGGCCTCCCGGCTAACTCCCTCACACCTCTCCAGTCTATCCTCAACTCCGCTGCCCGACTCATCTATATGTCCTCCCGCTACTCCCCTGTCTCCCCCCTCTGCCAAGCCCTTCACTGGCTCCCCGTCTCCAAGAGATCCCAATTCAAAACACTAACCATGGCGTACAAAGCCATACACAACCTGGCTCCACCATACATCTCCGACCTGGTCTCCCGATACCTACCCTCACGCAACCTCCGCTCCTCCCAAGAACTCCTCCTCTGCTCCCCCCTCATCCCCTCTTCACACAACCGAGTCCAGGACTTCTCCCGGGCATCTGCCTTACTCTGGAACTCCCTACCCGAACACGTAAGACACTCTCCTACCCTGAGTAGCTTCAAGTGTCACCTGAAGACTCACTTGTTCCGTCAAGCCTACAACCTGCCATGAGACCCAGGCGAACGCCCCATACCTGACATTCCCCCATCCTACTGTATCCTAACCCACCCCTCGTAGACTGTGAGCCCTTGTGGACAGGGTCCCTGCCCCTCCTGTACCTGTACGTCCTGATCGCCTAGATTTAGTGTACTTGTTCTTGTCTCCCTTATCCTCATGTAAAGCGCCATGGAACCTAATGGCGCTATATAAATAAATAATAATAATAATAATAATAATAATACATATCATAAGTGTCTCTGTGCAGCATCAGCAAGCTGCTTCTCCTTTCATGAACAGACACAGGAAACTGGGTATAATCACTTTCCTGTGTGTGAGCCTCTGGGAGCCTTTTTTTTTTCTATCTAACTTTGCAGACAATGCACAAACCTAGCAATGCACTTACATACACAGGAATGGAGTTGTTGCACTAAACATATTCCAACACAAAATCTTCAGATCTGCTACATCTTTGTGAGCAGGCACACATCTGCTCACAGAGACAAGCAGGCAGAGACTGAACACCAGGCTGTGTGAAAGGTTATCTGAGTTCATGCCTGAGCCGCCTCAGGCATGAACTCAGATGACCCCTGCATCATACGGCACCAAGAACCCAGCTGTAAAGTGAGCGCTTCTCTCACTCACTTACAGCTGGGCTCCATGTGTAGTCATGCTGGGGTCATTTGAGTTCACACCTGATGCAACTCAGGCATGAACTCAGATAACCTTTCACACAGCCAGGTGTTCAGTCTGTGATTGGCTGCTGGAGTAACCTAAAACCTGCTGGTACATTCTACCATACTAGAATGTATGGGCTGATTCCAGATTACTCCAACAGCCAAACACAGACACCCATTCTGTGTGACAGCATCTGTGATTACCTGTTGGGCCTCTCTGCAGTAAATATCCCAGAAATGAATGAGCAGCTCTGGAAGTAGAAGCGCAGATGGCGGGATTCCAGTAAGTATGATGATAATGTTTAATAACTACATGCTTTGTTTTACAGCCCCACCTTCCTATAACTTTAAAGTCCAAGTTTGGGGATTTGGACTCCAGTTCGAGTCCCGTTCGGCCCCGAACCCACCTTTTAAAAAAGTTCAGGCAAGTCTGCCCAACCCAAACATCGGCAAGTTTGCCCATCACTAATGATTGTCCTGAGGAAGAAGCTGTAGTGGCTTTGAAATGCACTGACTTAATAAATTATCTATGATCTATATGGACTGATATGATATTGTTACTTGTTAGAACAGCAGCGCAGATTTATACCCAATTCATCACCATGCACCGATGTTTCATCATACACATGCTTATTTCCGTTGTGTGTATTGGAACAACACAAAAAACTGAAAACAGTGGCAAATTGGACAAAATTTCACAAATAACCCCAAAAATGGGCCAGACATATTTTTTTGTGCTTTTTGCAAAATTGTGGGTAAACAACTTTGCTTAAAGCAAGTCATGCTCATTCAAATGTATCCGTGGCAAGTAACAGGTTTGGATAATATGAAAATCACACTTGAAGCCAGATAAAAAAAGGAGAAGTTAACTCAATCTTTGCATTGTGTGTCTGTGTGCCCAAAACTGAGCATGGAGAACAGAAAGGGGAGAAAAGAACTATGAGAACACAAATTTAGAAAATTAGCAATTTCAAGGTTACCAGTCCATCTTCAGAGATCTTGATGTTCCTTTGACCACAGTGCACAACTTAAAGATGTTTACAACCCATAGCATTGTAGCTATTCTCCCTGGACGTGATGACAGACAAATATTGATGAAAGGAAGCAAACAAAGATAGTTTGGTTAGTGGGTAAGTAGACACAGTCAAGTTCCAAATAAATTCAAGCTGTTCTGCAGGCTCAGGGGCGTCAGTGTCTGTGCAAACTATGTGAATGAAATGAAATGCCATGGTTTGAGACCTTGGAGGACATCAGTTCTGACACAGAGATATCAAAAAGCTAGACTGCAGTTTACTAAAAGGTACGTAATTAAGCCAGAATCCTTCTGAGAAATCATCTTGTGGACAAATGAGACCAAGATAGAGCTTTTTTGTAAAACACATCATTCTACTGTTTACTGAAGACGGAATGAGGCCTACAAACAAAAAGAACACAGTGCCTACAGTAAAATATGGTGGAGGTTCAAAGATGTTTTAGGGTTGCTTTGCTGCCTCTAGCACTGGGTTTTTTGAGTGTATGCAAGGCATCATGAAATCTTACCAAGGGATTTTGGGTTCCAATATAGTGCCCAGTGTTGGAAAGCTGGGTTTGCATCCTAGGTCACAGGTCTTCCAACAGGACAATGACTTCAAACATACTTCAAGAAGCACCAAGAAATGGATGGAAACCAAGTTGCTGGAGAGTATTGAAGTGGCAGCAATGAGTCCCATTGAACACCAGTGGGGACATCTTAAAATTGCTGTTGGGAGTAGGCGCCTTCAAATAATAATAATAATATTTATTCATTTATATAGCACTATTAATTCCATAGCACTTTACATACATGAGTAATGCTGTCTCTCTTGGAGCTCACAATCTAAACATCCTATCAGTATGTCTTTACAATGTGGGAAGAAACCAGAGTGCCTGGAGGAAACCCATGCAAACACGGGGAGAACATACAAACTCCTTGCAGATGTTGTCCTTGGTGGGGATTGAACCCAGGACCTCAAGACCCCAGCGCTGCAAAGGCTACAGTGCTAACCACTTGAGCCACCGTGTTGCCCATATGAGAGACCGGGAGCTGGTTGCACAAGAAGAGTGGTCCAAAATTCCAGTTGCGAGGTGTAAGAAGCTTGTTGAGGGAAGCGATTGATGGCAGTTATTTATTCCAAAGTGTGTGGAACTAAATATTAAACTCAGGTTTTTGACCTGCCCATTTTTGAAGTTTTGTGTCCAATTTGTCTTTCTTTCTCTGTTTTTTTTGTGCTGTTTCAATATGCATAACATAAAAAGTACATTTATATAACAAAACATGTGTAATTGCAATAATGTTCTGGAAGAAATACTTAATTTTCTGGTGCAATGTCAATGGTGCCAACACATTTGATTATGATTGTATATATAAGCACTATGGGGCATTTGTACTTATTCCATATTCTGCTCTTAGATTTCCATTTTCTTTTTAAAATTTATAATTCATAATTCACGCAGTTACAGTGCTGTCAGATACATCGCCTACTTTTGCTTAAAGTCAACCAGCTAACATATGGCTATATATTACAGTATAATTGGGGAGGTTAGAAAAACATGTGGTAGCCTTTTCTCTTGAGGATTGATGAGGCTCTGCCACTACATATACAACAAATATTTCACATACCAGTAACAGATTTAAATATTCAGAGAGGTTAAGAGGGTTAGGACAAGACTGTTCTTCTCTGCACTCAAATAAGCTCATAATAAATCTGCCGCTGTGTCCTGTCATCTCAGCATAGTACGGAAACTCCTGTACCATTCACCAGCCAATTGTGCTATTATTATATTCATGCCACCGTTCTGCTGATGACCATCATTTCCATGAGTTAAGCAGGAAATATTGTTATTAAAGTAATCACTGCCACAATTACACCTATAAAGCACTGTCTATTAATTCATGCCTGGCAAGGTCAACATTATGACATTAAATTGATTTTTTCCTCTTTGTTCGATAATTGCAAAGGATACTGGCAACATATATACTGAGCTAGTAACACTAAACATAAGACTTGTTGTAATTATCCTGTAGGCATTATTGATCAAAGTATAATAAAGGTCTGATACTGATGTGAAATGGATGAGGTTGACCTTTAAAAGTTAGTGGTGTCCACAAGGTCAACAATGTTTCGTTTTGTATTAACCTGCTGAGAAAAAGGCACATCCAACAATTTCGTTTCATTATTATTCTCAATTGAATTGCTCCTATGTATATGGCAAAGTGAGCTGTGAACTAACCTCTGGGGAACGAAGGTTGATGTGTAAATGATAAACAATGAAGATCAAAGAAAATTACAATTTTCCATTTCCTCGATCTAATTGCAATATGTTTCATATGTAAATCGTTATGAATGCCAGAAACATTTTTTTTTGCTCAGTGTCTTTTTTTTATCCCTTTACAATATGGGTACTCTCACACAAGTGTTTAAAACGAATGATACCTAGTGCCACCTAATAAAGGTAGCAGTCCTAAAAGTCATAATTGACTCTTTAACAAGCCTTTTAATATAATTCAGGATTTGTGCCAGATCAGAACCTCAAACTGCAGACGCTGCGTTTTGGTTTAATTGCCCCTCATCAGTGCAGTGTGTGGGAATTCTGATCTGGCTGAATGAGAGGTTAAGACGAGGTCTGGGGGGCAATCACCCCTGCATCATCTGCATCTGGCACAGATCCTGAGTCATATTAAAAGGCTTGTTAAAGAGTCAATTGTGACTTTTAGGATTGCTACCTTTATTAGGTGGCGCTGGAGTTCAACTACTTCCTCACTGAAGTGACACTTTGCATATTTACCAAAGGAGCATTGTGGCTACAAGTCTCCTCGGCCGGCAGGCAGAATGTTCTCCACAAGGCGAATAGCTAGTCCCCCTGATCTTGTCTTAGCCCACTCACACAGCCAGATCAGAATTCCACACACACTGCACTGATGAGGGGCAATCACCCCGAAATGCAGCATCTGCAGTTTGGGGTTCTGATCTGGTACAAATCCTAAGTCATATTAACAGGCTTGTTAAAGAGTCAATTGTGACTATTAGGATTGCTACCTTTATTAGGTGGCACTAGAGTTCGACTACTTCCTCACTGAAGTCACAAAACAAAAGATAAAAACTCACATTACACTCAGACCAATGTTAGTGAATGAGTTAGAGCAGATCTGCGAGTTTTTCCGCAGCTCAAATCGGACTGACGAAACAATCACAGCACTTATTTATTGGACATGACTCATCAATGCAACTCAATGCACTGCAAGGAGAAAGGTGGGGCACAAGGATGGCACACAGACATGACTAACAATGCGTTTTTTAAAAATCCTTTATAGCAGGAACATACTTTGTAGTGATTTAGAGATTGTCATTAGTCCTATGATCTCCTGTCCCTACTGGAGCCACTGATCAAAATTGCTTATGTCATAAACATAATGATGAATTTCATAGGAAAACAAATAACCTATCAGTATATCTTTAAAATTGTTGGACAGAATCACAATACTTAGCACAAAAATATTATTTATATAGCGCCAGAAGTATTCACAGCATCTTACAATTCAGAGAGGACATGCACAGACAATATGAGACAATACAGAGTAACATAAAATCAACAGATACCATTAGGAGTGTGGGCCCTGCTCGCATGCTACAATCTATGAGGAAATAAGGGAGGCACAAAAGGTAAATGGTAAAACGTGCCATCATATATGGTCCATTCATGAATAGATTAAATAGCAGATTCACATAATGCTGCATGAGTTGGTCACCAGCCAGGATCAGTACCAGTACAGATAAAGTGATATTAAGTGCATGTGGGGTATGCAACCACATGATTCAAGGGACCAGATTTGGAAGAAAATATTGGAAAGGGCAGAATAGAAATAGTTGGATAAGTGAGGTGAGGTGATAGGCTAGTCTATAAAAATGTGTTTTTAGGGTTCGCTTAAAAGTGTTGGTATTGAGAATTAATCAAATTGTTCTTGGTAGTCCATTCCAGAGAACTGGCTCAACTCGTGAGAAGTCTTGGAGACGGAAGTGGGAGGTTCGTATTATTGAGGCTGTCAGTTTTAGGGTCATCAGTGGAATGGAGGCACATGTAGGGTGATAGACAGAGATGAGGAAGGAGATGTAGGGCGGTGTAGAACTGTGGTGGGCTTTGTGGTTGAGAGTGATAAGTCTATATTGTACTTGTGGTGGATGGGCAGCCAGTACAATGACTGACACAGGGTAGAAGCATGGCAAAAGCTGTTGGGGCAGAATATGATCCTGGCTGCTGCATTCAGGATGGATCAGAGAAGGAATAGTTTACTAAGCGGGAGACCGATTAGTAGAGAGTTGCAAAAATTCAGATGAAAATGAATAAGGGCATTTTTCAAACTGCGTTTTGTGCTGTGTTTGGATGCATTGCGTTTTTCAGCTGCGGTAACACATAAAAACACATACATTAACGCATCTGAACGCATCCCATAGAGTTATATAGGAAATGCGGTAAAAATGCATTGGAAACGCAATGCCAAACACAATCGTGGTAAAAACGCATGCGTTTTCACCCAGCGCACAGGAAACGTTGCATACGTTTTTATGTGTTAACTCAGCTGAAAAACGCAATGCATCCAAACGCAGCACAAAATGCAGATGTGAACTTAGCCTAAGAGCGACAGGAAACGTTTTTGCAGAGACAAAAAAGGTCGAAAGCCAAATTTGGGCAAACGCAGGGAAACATCCCTATAAGTTCCCACAATTGTTAGTCGTGCAGATTGAGTGCTGGTTGTATGCATAAACCACTGTAAATGATTTCCATACTTTGTCAAACTGTTTTCATTGACTATACCAAAGCTTTATTGATAAATTTAGAACAGTTTATAAGGTCCCGCTGAGCTAAACATATCACGTTTCCTTCAAAGTGGTGTTTTTATAATGATGATGACTGCAATGTGAAAATGGACAACATTAGTGAGCGTTAAAAGAGAAGCTCAACTCATAAACTGAACGTTTCCACACTTCATTTACTATTGGTCAATGCGGCTCATTGATCTGCACTCTGCATTGAAGCTGTTTGAAAGTCAGCAATATACTTGGCAGGAGATAAAAATAATATGGTTTCATGTGTTCTAATTCCTCTTCTACAGCAATTGTCATCAGCCAATGCGTACCCCAAAGGTAATAGATACTGACATCTGCCATGTAATATTGTAGGCACCTTTTTTTTAAATCGGTGTCACACACAGAGTGTGTTATATTACGACAACAGATTTTTCCATTATTTTCAATGGCATGGTTTACCAGAGGGATTTCAGCTGAAAAAGTATTTTGGCCAGATTATTTCTGAATGGAAATTGGCAATATATTTTTGAACTGTTCAAAGGATAAGGTGAAGGGAAATTGTAATGATAGGAGTGCAAATCTCTGTATATATTTTAATAGAGATATTCTGCACAAACTCTTGTGTTGAATGACCAAAACAAAATCAAAGTAATTGAAAATCCAGATTACTTAATACATTTTATCCCACGTAAAATTAGCCAATAGCGATATACCAAGAAGAAATTATTCACATACAAGTTATTGAACTTTTAGTGCTATTACTACCTTTTGGCTGTCTGAAGGTGAGTTACTCTAGCCCAAAGATTGCCAAGTATTATCTATTAAATTGCTTTAGATCATATTAAGAGTACAACAGTGGAAAATTGTGAAATATTAAAGTTGGTATTGAAACCCAGTTGTTTCTTAAGCTAGGTAAGCTCCTGAACATCATAGCTGTCGATAAGTATATAAGGCTCAAGGCCCAGTTACATGGCACAATATCCTTAACGATATCGCTCAAACTTCATGGGTTTGGAGTCGATCAAACGACATCGTTAGGACGTTGTTGGGGTGTAACACTGAGATTTGATTACGATAATTCGTTGTATCGTTGATCGCAGATTTAAGAACATGTTCTCAAATCAGACGATCCACGATCAGCCAACCTGCTGCATCGTTCTGTGTGACACCGATGTCGTTCAAGACTTCGCCCATTCACATCAGTGAACAAGTATCATTCCCTGGGTTGTGCGAACGATACCTGCTCACTGGATCGTTGGTGAGACGTGCTCGATATCTAGGCGTGTGACATCTCACCAACAATGTCAAAATGTTGTCCTAACGACTGTGCGCCCCCAAGATCGTTAGTGATATCGTTTCAACGTTGTGCCGTGTAACAGTACCTTTAGGCTGGGGTCACACTTGCGTTTTTTCATGCGTTTTTGGAGACCTGTGTTTTTAAAAAAGCATGTAAAAACGCACCCATAGGCCCCCATGTTACAAAACGCATGCGCTAATAGCAAAAACGCATGTCTTAGGGTGCTTTCACACTAGCGTTTTTTTCAAATTGCGGCAGATGCGGTGAAAAAAACGCATCTGCCGCGATTACCGCATACCGGCTGCACTTGCGGCACGGTTGCGGCACGCCCCATACAATGTATAGGCGGGCTTGCGGCAGGTGCGGCAAGTGCGGTTTTGGCACTTGCGGTAGGTGCGGCCGCGAAAAAAACGCGGCTGACCGCGTTTTTTTTCGCGGCTGCACCTGCCGCAAGTTCCAAAACCGCACTTGCCACACCTGCCGCAAGCCCGCCTATACATTGTATGGGGCTTGCCGCAAGCGCGCCGCAACCGTGCCGCAAGTGCAGCCGGTATGCGATTTGAAAAAAACGCTGATGTGAAAGGGACCTTAATTGCAAAAACGCATGTGTGACAGTACCATACGTTTTTGTGTGCGTTTTTGCAATTATGTGATTAGCTGACATCAAAAAAGCATGCAAAAACGCATGGTACATTAGTACCATTTAGTACCATCCAAAAACGCATGCGTTTTCCATAGGGGCCCATGTTAAAAAAACACATGCGATTTCTAAAAAACGCATGCATTATTAAAACAGCACCAAAAAATAATGCATGCACTATTTTTGGGTGCTGATTTACAAACGCATGCAAAAACGCAGGGTGCCATCTGACACCTTAAAAACGCATGCTGACATGAAAAAACACATGCAGAAACGCATGTTTTTTTTTTTTTTAAAGGCACTAAAAAAACTCATGCGAAGTGTGACCCCAGCCTTAGACATACACCACCAACAGAGTGCAATACAAGTACCGTATATACTCGCGTATAAGCCGAGTTTTTCAGGCTGAAAAGTCCCCCCTCGGCTTGTACGCGAGTACTGAGGTATACAGCAGCAGCCCCGGAGGTATACAGGCCCCCCCATCAAGCTCCAGGGCCCCCCCCCTTGCGCGGCAGCCTGTAAAGGAAAATCATACTTATCAGTGTCCCGCGCTGTCCCGCTGCTCTGCCGACACACGATCCCGGGCTTCAATCCGCGTCCTCCATGTTCCAAAAGGAAGCCGGAAGCCGGAAGACGCGGTTTGAAGTCCGGGATCGTGTGTCGGCAGCAGCGGGACAGCGCGGGACACTGATAAGTATGATTTTCCTTTACAGGCTGCCGCGCAATGGGGGGGGCCCTGGAGCTTGATGTGGGGGGCCTGTATACCTCCGGGGCTGCTGCTGTATACAGCCCTGGGGCTGCTGGTGTATACAGCCCTGGGGCTGCTGCTGTATACTACCACTGGGGCTGCTGTATACTACCACTAGGGCTGCTGCTCTATATACCACTGGGGCTGCTGCTGTATACTACCACTGGGGCTGCTGCTGTATACTACCTCTGGGGCTGCTGTATACTACCTCTGGGGCTGCTCTATATACCACTGGGGCTGCTGTATACTACCACTGGGGCTGCTGTATACTACCACTGGGGCTGCTGTATACTACCACTGGGGCTGTATATACCTCTGGGGCTGTATATACCTCTGAGGCTGCTGTATACTACCTCTGGGGCTGCTGTATACTACCACTGGGGCTGCTGTATACTACCACTGGGGCTGCTGTATACTACCACTGGGGCTGCTGTATACTACCTCTGGGGCTGCTGTATACTACCACTGGGGCTGCTGTATACTACCACTGGGGCTGCTGTATACTACCACTGGGGCTGCTGTATAGTACCACTGGGGCTGTATATACCTCTGGGGCTGCTGTATACTAATCACTGGGGCTGCTGCTGCTGTATATACCACTGGGGCTGCTGCTGTATACTACCACTGGGGCTGCTTTATATACCTCTGGGGCTGCTGTATACCACACTGCTGGGGGTTGTATACCTGTGCTGGGGTCCACCCTCGGCTTATACACGAGTCAATAGGTTTTCCCAGGTTTTGGGGGCAAAAGTAGGGGGGTCGGCTTATACACGGGTCGGCTTATACACGAGTATATACGGTAACTAAAATAAAAAATCTAAAGTACAAAGCATCTGCAGCACTTCCAGATTAAAATTCCTTCTTTATTTAAGGACATGAAAAACTGGTACATCATGCCAGTGAAGTGTAGGAGGCGAGGAAGAGTAGCGGGGCACGTCAGGATGACGGCCGTTTCGCGTGTCTGCACTTCAACTGGTTAAACCCTTGCAGGCGCGCTTAACAGCCGTTGACCTGCATGTGCCCCACTACTCCTCTCCCCCTACACTTCACCGGCATGATGTACCAGTTTTTTATGTCTTTAAATAAAGAAGGAATTTTAACCTGGATGAGTGTCACTGACGCTTTGTACTTTGATTCATCATTCCTCCCGGCTCTGGGGTTTTCAGCTCTAACGGTCTTCAGCCGTTCAGACAGCCCAGGATCAAGACATAGTATGTCTTCTCTTGTTATTCTAATTATGAAGGTGCCGTCTTATGACAGCTGAAATTTAGTAGACAAAATTAAAAATCTATATGCAGCAAATTGGTAAAGAGACAAGTGCAAAGTATTACTTTTATATCACCTTAACTTGCTTTTCAGTGGCATCTGAATTGTAAGCTTACTTTTTAGTTTAGATTCCCTTGCCACTAATCAGAGTTTTTTTTAAGAATATGATTGTCGTTTGGAGTTTTGGGATTTCTCATTGACGTCTAGGTAAAAACTCCAAAGTTGTGAAATGTAAGAAAACACATTATTTACATAGAATGGCACATCTGGGATCCCCAATTGCATAAAGTGCAATAAAATAGTATAGAGTCAATTATGAATTTTGTATTAAATTTCTTAAATGGTTGTACTCCCAATGGAATCAGTAAAACAACAAGGCCTGGTAATATCCCTTGGCATAATAACCAATTAGAGTAATATGGGCAAAGAAATGAATTTTATTGGAATCATTTCCGTTTCACCATCAGTGTGTGACATTCTCTTTGTGAGCTTGGCATTTTCTTAATTCATGTTTGACATCGTGAGTTTTCTACAAGCAGGACTGGGAATTATACAACGTGATGATATAAATATTCAAACACTTAAGGTAATAAATGACGGACATCTCATTACCCTGGCTTGTTAATTAAGAAATGCAGTGCTTATACAATAAAAACACAACAGAGGTCATTTTGGATTTGGGCCGTATATGGCTGTAATGTAGTGTAGCGGAGCTTTGTTTCATACTTGTGAGAAAGACACTGTAATATGAAATAGATGGTGCAGTTCAACTGTAAATGAGCTGTTTGACCAATAGACAGTCAGACGTTTTCATTTATAAGAAACATTTTTCAGTTATTCATGGCTTAGCTGTTGTGATCAATAGTGAGCATGGCTCAGTAAATGATGCATTGCCCTTCAAAACCTCAACTGTGAGCAGCAGACTTTATTTAGGAAATTTTGGACTCCCACCACCTAAGCCCTCCTATGCCAATTGTTGTTAGTTGGAGATGAGGCCTTCCTGGCATGCATCAACCCTATGAAGCCTTACACTAGTCATAGACTCAACTGAAGCAGAATTTACAAGTATGGACTGATCACAACCTGATGAGATGGAATGTAGCTTTGGAATTGTGTATGAAAAATTAAGGATTCCCTCAAGACCTACTCAGCTAAAAACTGAAACAATTGATGTGATTAAAGGATCTTCTGATATGAAAACATGTTCTTAAATCTGCGATCAACGATCCAACTATTTATTGTAGTCGTATCTCGGTGTTACATGAAGCGATGTCCTAACGATGTCGTTTCAACTACCCCAAACCCGTGACGTTTTAGTGATATCGTTCACGATATTGTACTGTGTAACGGGGCCTTAAGGATAACCTGTCAGCATGATGTCATCATGTAAGCAAATGGTGTAGTAATTCTGACTAAATTGATTCCTTTGGTAAAGAAATCTGCTTTGTATGTCTTCTTGAAACACCATTTGAAGATTTCTGTTAATTTAGATTTGGGTGCACAGTGGCTGAACTGTACACTGGATTTTTCCTCCCTGTTTGTGATTCCCCAGCACCTCTTCCTGTCTTTAAATGACCTGCATCCTCTGTTTGAAATCTCAGCATTGATCTGTTATTCAAAAACTGGAGGCAGGCGGTTTTCAAATTACACATTTATATATTAGAAGGTTTCCTGAGCCTACACTATTATTTCTATTATTATTTGCATATAGACTTAGCATAGCATTTAAAGTAGTTTTCTCCTATGAAAGAAAGTTCATTTTAATCAATAGATCTTGAAATAATAATAAGTTTCACAATTGGATATGTGTAGACAAAATGTTCCTGTGCTGAGATAACCTCACATATCTGTCCCTGCTATGTACTGTATAATGGTTGTTTCTGACCAAACAGGACATGATCTGATCATACCATAGCTCCTGAGCTGTGGAGGAAATAAAAAGTATACATACCGTATATACTTGTGTATAAGCCGACCCGTGTATAAGCCGACATCCCCTACTTTTGCCCCAAAACCTGGGAAAACCTATTGACTCGTGTATAAGCCGAGGGTGGACCCCAGCACAGGTATACAGCCCCCAGCAGTGTGGTATACAGGCCTCCCCCAGTGGTATACAGGCCTCCCCAGTGGTAGTATACAGCAGCCTCCCCAGTGGTAGTATACAGCAGCCTCCCCAGTGGTAGTATACAGCAGCCTCCCCAGTGGTAGTATACAGCAGCCTCCCCAGTGGTAGTATACAGCAGCCTCCCCAGTGGTAGTATACAGCAGCCTCCCCAGTGGTATATACAGGCCCCAGCAGTATATACAGCAGCCCCAGTGGTATATACAAGCCCCAGTGGTGATATATACAGGCCCCAGTAGTGGTATATACAGGCCCCAGTGGTGGTATATACAGGCCCCAGTGGTGGTATATACAGGCCCCAGTTGGTATACAGCCCCCCCATCGGTATACATGCCCCAGTGGTGGTATATACAGGCCCCAGTTGGTATACAGCCCCCCCCTCATCGGTATACAGGCCCCAGTGGTGGTATATACAGGCCCCAGTCGGTATACAGCCCCCCCTTGGTGCCGCAAACCTGTAAAGGAATAATCATTATACTTACCCTGTCCTCGCCGCCGCCGCTGCTCTGCACCGCGCTCCTCCGGCTTCATCCGGCTTCTTCCGGCTTCCTCCGGCGCACAGCCGGATGAAGCCCGAGGAGCGTGATGGCGGCGGCGGCGAGGACAGGGATAAGTATAATAATTATTCCTTTACAGGTTTGCGGCACCAAGGGGGGGCCTGTATACCGATGGGGGGGGGGCCTGTATACCGATGGGGGGGGCTGTGTATACCGATGACTCGCGTATAAGCCGAGGGGGGGACTTTTCAGCCCAATTTTTGGGCTGAAAAACTCGGCTTATACGCGAGTATATACGGTACATTACAGTACAGGATCGCTAATAATTCTTTCTTTCAGGTAAAAATGTATTTTAAAAACAGTGAAATGCTTTATCTCACCAAAAGAATCAACAATTATCCTGTGCTGTAACTACTATATACTCTTTTGCGTTTTCATCTGCCCATGAGATGTGGTATGATCAGACCATGTCTCTGTACAGTCAGACACATCCATTACACATTACATAGCAGGGACACATATGTAAGATTATCTCAGCACAGGAGATGTGGTATGATCAGACCATGTCTCTGTACAGTCAAACAAACCTTTTACACAGTACTTTAGCAGACACACATATGTACGATTGGCTAGGGTCACATTTATAAGGCACATTGCGATTACCGATGTGGTAATCTCATGTGCCTTCAGATACATTTTGTAACCAAAATGTGTCCCTAAACCCAGATCCGGTAACCGGATTGCTCATAATGTGCAATCTGGTTGCCGGATGCTTTGTTCATCCCTGCGGATGCGAGGATGAACAAAGGGTTAATGGTAATATAATATGTGGGCACCATGTCTACAGGGAGGGTCCACCCTCCCTAGAGATATGAAAAACTGCAACTGAGCTAGGACACAATGTGAACGGGTCTGTAGGACTGTGTTCACACCACCACCACCACAGAAAAAAACAGTATAACAAACGTGTGGCAGTACACTGTTATAAAAAGGTAATAATAAAAAGCAAGTGCTTAGTAAAAAACAGTAACAAAAACAGGGTACTTAGTTACCGTATATACTCGTGTATAAGCCGACTCGTGTATAAGCCGACCCCCCTACTTTTGCCCCAAAAATCTGGAAAAACCTATTGACTCGTGTATAAGCCGAGGGTGGACCCCAGCACAGGTATACAGCCCCCAGCAGTGTGGTATACAGGCCCCCCCCCAGTGGTATACAGGCCTCCCCAGTGGTAGTATATAGCAGCCCCAGTGGTAGTATATAGCAGCCCCAGTGGTAGTATACAGCAGCCCCAGTGGTAGTATACAGCAGCCCCAGTGGTAGTATACAGCAGCCCCAGTGGTAGTATATAGCAGCCCCAGTGGTAGTATACAGCAGCCCCAGTGGTAGTATACAGCAGCCCCAGTGGTAGTATACAGCAGCCCCAGTGGTAGTATATAGCAGCCCCAGTGGTAGTATACAGCAGCCCCAGTGGTAGTATACAGCAGCCCCAGCAGCCCCAGTGGTAGTATACAGCAGCCCCAGTGGTATTCAGCAGGCCCCCAGGGGTACATATAGCAGCCCCCAGGGTTACCCAGCAGCCCCCTGGGGTACCCAGCAGCCCCCAGGGGGTACACAGCAGCCCCCTGGGGGTCCCCAGCAGCCCCCAGGGGGTACACAGCAGCCCCCAGGGGGTACCCAGCGGCCCCCAGGGGGTCCCCAGCAGCCCCCTGGGGGTCCCCAGCAGCCCCCAAATGCTGGCACTCGCCCCCCCTTGCAAGGGCCCCCCCCCGCTTCTCTTACCATCCCGGTCTTCTGATCAGCGCTGCTCCTCGGCGCTCCGTCTTCGCGGCTCCCGTCCTGCAACATCCGGGATCCCCGGCCGTCGCGCGATGACGTCATATGCCTGCGACGGCCGGAGATCCTGGATGTAGCAGACGGACGGACGGAGCAGCGAGGAGCACCGAGGAGCGGCGCGGATCAGAAGTCCGGAATGGTAATATAACCATCGGGGGGGGGCCCTTACAAGGGGGGACGAGTGCCAGCATTTGGGGGCTATATGCACTGCTTTCCCCTGACGCTGATTGACAGGGGGAAGCAGTGCATATTTAATGAGCGGCCCCACGTGACGGGCTGCTCATACAGCAGCCTCCCCCCGCCTCCACAGCCCCCACCACAGCCACCACACCATGTGTACCGTATAGACCCGTGTATAAGCCGAGGGGGAGACTTTTCAGCCCAAATGTTCGGCTGAAAAACTCGGCTTATACACGAGTATATACGGTAATTCGTTTTTTGCAAAAAAATGTACGTAAGCTGTTCCACCTCGCCACAGTGACCCTTATCAGAACGGTCCTATCTAACTAATTTAAAACCTGATCCTGTATAAATATACCTCATGGATGCAGGGTGAAGATGGGCCAGAGTCCAATATGGACACAGTGCAGCAGACAGCACTTTATGTGCCTGGTTCAGAAAAGGAGGGGTGGGGCACCCCCTGTCTTGCTAAACAAGAGAACAAATGAAAAACTACAACTGAGCCAGGACACAATGTGAACGGGTCTGTAGGACTGCGTTCACACCACTACATAACTAGACCACAGAAAAAAACAGTATAACAAACGTGTGGAAGTACACTGCTATAAAAAGGTAATAATAAAAAGCAAGTGCTTAGTAAAAAACAGTATCAAAACAGAGTACTTAGTTAATACATTTTTTGCAAAAAATGTACGTCAGCCGTTCCACCTCGCCACAGTGACCCTTATCAGAATGGTCCTATCTAACTAATTTAAAGCCTGATCCTGTATAAATATACCTCATGGTTGCAGGGTGAAGACGGGCCAGAGTCCAATATGGACACAGTGAGGGCAGATGGAATGGTCTATCACAGGGATGGAGCTTTGGCGATGAAGAGGGGCACAGGACGTGAAAATAGGAAACAAACACAGTTCGCAAAGTTCTTTACTTTTACTTGCTTTTCGGGCAAGGTTACCCAGCCAGGTGCCGTGCTACTCCAAAGTGCGGCCAGGTCAGTCGCCAGGAGATCAGGATCACTCCACCGAGACACTCATGGGCCCCCCTGACCGCTCCCTCCCCAAGCTGGATTCTCGCCTCGCCTGCCCCGTGCCCCCGCGAACAGGGTCCCAGACCGAGGGCCATGGGCCCCGCCTGGTGACTACAGCGGTACATCCCCTGGCCCCAGTCCCGGCCACCACACTGCGGTCTAGCCAAGGTTCGTTTTTTAAATGAAAAAATGGCGCGCACACAGACTTATTTCACAGCAGAGGTGCAGATAAACGGGATTCCAGGATCCCACAGTCAATAGTGTAGAGTAACAAAATCGCACACTCCTTGGTTTCTGTGTTTGCTATATTTATTCAAGTGCAAGGCAGTATAGAGGAGCAACATACAGATGAGCAACGTTTCGACCAAAACCTTTGGTCTTTATCAAGCCAGTTGCTATAAACAATAGAAAAATAAAAATCATCAGAAGAGTGCTCTAATATACAGTGTAGTGGGGTGGGGATAGGGGGTGGAAGCCCCCCACCCCTAAGTAAAGGGCATATATACAAATTTATAAGGCTACTAAGAACAACGTCTGGGGGTAGAGACCCCTGTCATTAGAATACTGTGTCCAGCAGTGAGAGTCAAGGAGGAGGAGAAGAAGACAAAGCCTGTCTAAAAATCACGAGACAGAGGTATAATAGAAATATAGAAAATATCCATATTTTCTAATATTTCTATTATACCTCTCTCTCATGTGATTTTTAGACAGGCTTTGTCTTCTTCTCCTCCTCCTTGACTCTCACTGCTGGACACAGTATTCTAATAACAGGGTCTCTACCCCCAGGCGTTGTTCTTAGTAGCCTTATAAATTTGTATATAAGCCCTCTACTTAGGGGTGGGGGGCTTCCACCCCCTATCCCCACCCCACTACACTGTATATTAGAGCACTCTTCTGATGATTTTCATTTTTCTTTTGTTTATAGCAACTGGCTTGATAAAGACCAAAGGTTTTGGTCGAAACGTTGCCCATCTGTATGTTGCTCCTCTATACTGCCTTACACTTGAATAAATATAGCAAACACAGAAACCAAGGAGTGTGTGATTTTGTTACTCTAGCCAAGGTTCGCGGCAAAGCCAGTGGCCTCTGGCTTTCCTGGTTGGGGCCTGGAGCACTCAAACCAGATTGGAACCGGCCCTTCTGGCAACCAGTCCCCCCGTCCAGCTCAGGTCAGGTTGGACCCGGGGTACAGGGGTGGATCCCCCACCCCCACGTCCCATAGTCACTTTCCAGTCCTGCGTCTGCTCAAGACGCCTCCTCCGACGCTTTCTCTCTCACTACTGCTAACCCATTCTCTAACTACTGCCAACCCCTCCTACTGCCTAGAAGATGGGGACCTCCTTCTCAATAGGGTCCACCTGAATCCCCTAGCCTGGAATTGGGATGATGTTGTGTGCAATTCTGTTTATTGGGTTGGCTATCACTCTCCCCTGGGAACTGTGACACCACACCTATGGACTAGGGGCAGCATCAATGCGACGACCAATCCGCAGGAGCGTTACAAATGGACAAATGGATAGTTTATGGATATTCAAGATAAGAGTGAATACATGTGCCAGACATCCTGCATGGCAGAGGGGACAGGGAGAGATCAGAGAAGCGTCTGCCTCCTTTTTTTTCCCGCACTTACTGTTGGATGTTCCAAGCTGGCAGCCAATAAGGGCGCATAAACCACCCACAACTTGCAGACACAAGGGCTTGTGTCATTAGCTGCTTGAGTCACATGTGCCTTGGGATATAAGAAGTGGGCATTTGCACTTGTTGCCATTTTGAGAGTGTTACTGCTTGGACAGTGCTACTGCCACTGCTCCGTGCTGCCAGGTCCCTGATACAAAGAAAGATAGCTACCTACTCAATTTCTATTTAGATAGTATAGGAGGACGAGAGGTTCCATCCGGACATAGGCATTTTTTTTGCTTAGAACATGTGATTACCCAAATTTGTGTGCGTTGCCAAAGATGCATTTTTCGCATAGAAAAAGTTATTGCCAAATCTTTGTGTTTCCTCTTAAAGGTTTTTTTGTGGCCCCAAACTTGTGATTGCCAAGATTTTGTGTTTCCCTTGCAAAATCATTTTGGCCTTAAACAAATGATTGTCAAATCTTTGTGCTTACCCTAAAAGGATTTTTTTTAGTCTCAACAAAGTGATACCCAATTTTCTGTGAATCCCCAAAAAGGCTTTTTTGGCCTCAAACAAGTCATTCTAAAGTCTTTGTGCACAAAACATGAGTGGTAAATACCGAAGTTTTGGTGGAAAGGGGAATAGGAATGGTTTAAGGGGGTGTAGACTTGGTGTTTGGTGTGTATGAGGAGTAGGTAATGTTACTGAAAGGTGTACTAAACAACAGCAGCTCATCCTATCCAAAGACAAGTGATAACTTTCTGTTTCTGGACATGCTACTCCAGTCTCTTTCTTTGAAAGCAGCAGAAGAGCAGTACAACTTGTAGACGAGACCCAAAAAGAGAATTTGCTACATTTCATGGCAAGTGCTGAATCAAGTGGTCTCTCCTCCCTCCACTTCAACATCACACACAGTACAGTCCTCAGAGGTGGCACCTCAATTACCCATGTTTCCCCCATGTCAAAACTCTACAACTGCTCAACTGACTGTGGGGAAACACATATGGGTGAGTCTGCAGAGGTGTTCACACGTTTTATTAAATTGGCATCAGAGGTCTGTTTAAAAGATTCACAGGCTCAAGAGGAGGAAAGCATCTGCACCGATGCTCAAAATCTTTTTAAGTTGGATCTGGGTACAAATAAAGTAGGGTCTGGGCAGAATCAAGACCCTTGTCACTAGATGTTAATCCCCAGGGGTGGAGGTGATGATGATGAGATTCAGATACCTGAGGCGCACCTGCACTGTACGTTGCTGTAAGGCCAAGAAGTGGAGGAGGGTGACTGTCAGGCTCACCCGGGTAAGATGAAGTCATCAGCACAACAAAATTAGCAGTAGTTTAACTGTCAGAAGCAATTTGTGGGAGTGGTTTGACCAATTTTTTAAAATCCGCTAACACAGCTGAGTACAAATTGACACATAGTGAAAAACTGGAGAGGATGGTGCAGGAGTATCTAGAGCTCAATATCTATGCCAATTGATGCCACATTTGTTTTGTCTGGACGTAATTTTTTTTTAATGTGGAGACTCTTCTTAGGGTCTTTTTATAGTGTGTTTCTTGAATTTAGCAGCACTTTCTGAGCATGATGCCTACACTTGTCCATCATCCCCCTGTTTTAGATCAATGCTTAACCTTCAAATGCTAGGTCAGACCCAGTTCCAGACCCTGTGCCATGCAGGCAAGCTGCCCCATTGTACAATTCTTATTCTGGGCCAATTGATGCCACTTTCATTGTGCCTGGCCCTAATTTTTTGAAATTTGGAGACTCTTCTTAGGGTGTCTTTGTTTGTGTGTTTACTGAACTAAGCAGAGCGCTCTGAGCACAATGCCTACACCTGAAACTCACCTCCCTGTTCCTGATCAATGTTGAAGCTTGAAATGCTGGATCAGGTTTTGTCCCAGGCATCCATAGTGCGCCATGATAAAAACTTTAACTCTGGGAAATAGATTACACTTTTCCTTGTGTCTGCCCCTAATTTGAGCTGGTTTTGCAGTTTTTGGGCCCTCCTGAAGGTGTTTTCTATGCCTTTGGTTTTGCCTCCCAATGAATTCAATGGGGTTTGGAAGTCCGTCACACTGTTCGACAATCTATTTGTTGAACATCGGCCAGTTCGGCCAACCAAACTGAACCTCAACTTGAAAAAGTTCACTCATCTCTACAGTTGACTGCATTTTGAAAAATGTATTAATAAAGTTTTGGGATTTGGACTTTCATTTCTAGTGCTGGATGTACAACCCTTAGGCTACATTCACACTGCGCGTTTTTGGTCTGTTTTTGCTTGTCAGTTTTTGTAGCCAAAACCAGAAGTGGGTGATAAATACAGAAGTGGTGACCTGTTTCTATTATACTTTTCCTCTGATTGTTTCTCTCATGGTTTTGGCTACAAGAACTGATGAGCAAAAACAGAGCAAAAACAGAGCAAAAACGTGCAGTGTGAATGTAGCCTTAGAAATACTGATGTGAAATGGTGCTTAAGAAAAACAGCCAGGTTTTTTATAATTAGTTATGGTAATACAATTTCTTTATATGTAACAAAAATCAGAAAATAATACATCATTGGCAGAAATGCTTACTCTATTTTTAAGCGGCAAACTATTAAGAGTAATTCACAGAATATAAAGTATAATAATCCATTTACTCAACTCAAATTAACAAAATGTGTAATATGTAAGTGAATACTGAATACATAATCTGCTGCTACACAGATGTGAATTATGCTGAACCTCTACATGTCCGCAGTGTCTTAATTCAATCTCGTAGCATATTTTATTGTACCTTAATCCTTCTGAACACAAGTACATTTTATATTATGCTCAGAAATGTAAACTAAATTTTAGTATTTGCCAGGGACATATTATACATAAAATAAATTAAATACATCACTTAACCAATTTTTGTTGTTTCTATTCTTTTGTATTAGATCTTCCATATGTGAATGAATATTGACTGTAGGTGTACAATATATCCAGACTATTTGGTTATGCCGTGCTTTTGCCCAAATCATAACAAGAAATGAGAAAAGACAACATATTGTATATATAACCTAAATTAATGTTGCCATCCCTAGTTATCACTACCAGTATTGGAGCAGCCAATCAATAGAACTGGTAATATATGCTTCAGTGAAAGGAATGATAGTTACAGAAGGTGCTACATATTCTAAAGTACACATAATTATGTACACCACATATTTTTAAAGGTGACCTGTATGGACAAAGATAATATTCACTTGCAGTGCATCAGTGATCAGCCGGCTGTCAGTCAGTGCCATATTTCGGTTATAGCTGCCTCGCATCTATGGCTGAAAGAAGGAGGAGGCCAGGGTGATTAAAGGGAACTTGTCAGGTCCTCTGGGCACCCGGAGCCATGAGCAGTTCTGTGCCCATATCTCTAATCCCTGCCTGATCGTCCCAGCATGTACGAGCATACAAAAAACGATCTTTAGAAAAACTATTTCTAAAGACTGTTTATGAGATGCTAAATTGATTAGGGCGTTAGTTCCCTGGTTAGTTGGCTCACTGAACTCCTGTTGATGTGATAACATGCTTTGTATCAGGAAAGATGAAAAGGTGGCACTCCACATCCATTTAAACATCCAAAGCTTTATTGTGAGTTAAAACATCGTCAGGGAGGCGATGGGTGGAGGGAGTAAAAGTTTGATTTGCGCCATCTAGTGCTTCAGCCAGCACCACCTACGGCGCAAAATAGGCTGTTCGTCCCTGCACCCATCACCTCCCTGACGATGTTTTAACTCGCAATAAAGCTTTGGATGTTTAAATGGGCTTGGAGTGCCACCTTTTCATCTCACCTGACAATCAGTAAGTCTTCCTCTGCATATTGCTGGCTGACACCCAGAGGTCCTGTGAAGCAATTGCATAGCCAGGATTGCTAAAGTGATGGTCTGAGGTCCCTGTGGATGTCCTCTGCTGTGCATCTATCTGACCAAGGGCATGGATATACTCATCCGAGTTTGACGGACGACGCTCGGATCAGGCTGGAGCAGTGACCCTGAACGGCCTCTCCCTGTCTGGACGGGGAATGACAGCTGCTTGTGTTTCTGTGCAGCATAGCATTCCCCGTGCAGAGAGGGAGAGACCGTTCAGGGTCACTGCTCAAGCCTGATCCGAGTCTCGGCCGTCAAACTCGTATGAGTGTGTCTGCGCCCTAAGTGCTGGAGATTTTCTTTCTTGCTGCACTATGTGATAACATGCTTTACAATGCCAGGCATAATTTGCCTCTCTATACATGGCTGTGCAGTCGTGCAGCTTTGCATCTCTCTGTATTGAGTATCTCTGTCACTGGGTGTATGCACGCTGGCTTCAGAGAGGCTTACTGCGTATGATCGGAAGTCGCCCACATTTCTGCTTCAGAGAGGCTTACTGCGTATGTTCGGAAGTCGCCCACATTTCTGATCATGTGCACTATGCCTCTGAAGCTGGGATGTGTACCCCCAACTTTAGCAAAGCACACATGATCGGAAGTGTGGGCAAGTTCCGATCATGCCCCATGAGCCTCTCTGAAGCCGGGGTGCATACATCCGGTGATAGAGATGTTCAATACAGAGAGATGCAAACCTGCATGCATGCACAGCTTTGCGTAGAAACCCAAAGTACACTGGGTGTTGTAAAGCATGTTATTATGCCCACAGGGGAGTGAAAACATGCTAAGTGGGCTGACTAGTAGGGGAACTAACACCCTTCAACTTTTCCAAGCCCTAGTTAGCATCTCATAAATGGCCTTTAGAATCTGTTCATGTATGCTACTACATGAAGGAACTGTTAAGCAGGGATTATAGATATGCATCCCAAACTAGGCATAGTTCTGGGTGCCCAGGGGACCTCACAAGTTTCCTCTAAGGTTGAAGGCACACTGGCATGAAACTCGTGTGAGTGCAATGCGAGAAAAACTTGCATTGCACTCGGATCAATGTTAAACAATTTGTCAGGTGAGACTGTTGATTTTATCCTCCGCTGAACTCGCACCCAGACAGCACACTGTGCTACTTTGTAGCATGGGCCGAAGTGACAGCAGAGTTAAGTCCTTGCTTACTGGGTCTGCTGTCACTGCGGCTCCTCTATGTGCCACTCATACTGGAGCCGCGGTGACAGCAGAGTTAACTTCTTCCTTACCGGGTCTGCTGTCCCCACGGTTCCTCTATGTGCCACTCATACTGGAGCCGCGGTAACCGCTCATTTGTTTACTATGACAACATTGTCAGCTGTGACGTTACCACTTACCACCCGCAGTCAGTGATCACACATCAGAGGGAGCGGAAGCGTTCTTCCTCCCCATGCTGTGTGATGTAGCAGAGCTGAATCATTTGTAGAAGAGAGAAGACAGAAGACGAGGGCTGCAAGGGGGAGTAATAAAGATGGAATTCCTAAGCATGTCTGTGTATTGATTTCTAATAAAGTATTTTTTCTCTGTGTGATGTCTTTTTTTAACCCTTTATTGGAGATTCTTAGTGGCCGGGTCTAACTTGGCCTGACATTAAGAATATCAGGCTCAATGCCAGCTGGTGAAAACAAAGCTAGTATTAACCACTTACCCAGTGTGCCACTTACCACCATGGCCGCTGGAAGAGCCTAGTAAGGCGCCTGGAAATGATGCTACGATAAATGTGCCATTTTCAGTGGCAGCAGCAGGCTGCTATTCTTTAGTGTGGGGGAGCCCTAAAACAATGGGCCCTCACACCGCTGAGAGTATCAGTGCTCAGCTGCTTAGTTTTATCTTGGCTGGCAATTAAAAATAGGGCTGAGCCCATGCATTTTTTTTGCCAGCCAAGGGAAAATTAGGCAGCTGAGGGTGGCAGCTCACAACTGTCCGCTTTCATTGGGCTGGAGTTAAAAATGCAAAGCACTACATATTTTTTTAAAACATTTATTTATTTAACACCCTATAACGCCAGGTTGGTTGCCATACACTAATGTGTACGGCAACCAAGCACAATCACCATCCAGATTGAGCAAATCCAGTCTGACTACAACAGCCAATGACAGAGGCTCTTACAGAGTGTGAGCTTCTGTGATTGGCTGTTTGTCTGACAGTGCAGTGAATATGCAATTCGCTTAATAGGCAACAGGAGACTGTTAAACCTGATCTACCTATTCTATCTATCTACTCTTTGCTCACTTTATACAGCATGAGAAAGACCATGTTAAAAATGCATTGCACACTGATCACACCACACTCATTGCTCCCGCGCCACACTCGCATGACCATACGGAAAGCACTTGCTTGACTGTTGTGCATCAAAAATGCTCTGATATTCACGCTAATGTGCCTCCACCCTAAAGTTAATTTTCTCCCTGCAGCCAGTGCGGTGGCCACATGTTTTTAAAATACTTGTAAACCTTCAGATTAACAACATTTCTTCAGGTTAACATCTTTTCTAGAACATGATAGGCTAACCTTAATAGGACACAATCACCAACTGCAAGAGCCAATATATAAAGCTGACACAGAACACAGAAGATCTGGCTGTGCTAGATTTTTTAGTATTCCGACTGAATAAAGAAAAAATAAATAAAAATATATATATAACAGAACAGCACATGATACTTAGCAGCTTGGTGCAAAAGTCCTGAAATTCACAGTATCCAGCTGTGAGGCAGATCCAGAAATTAGAAATCCAGGCAGCACTCAAATAAGAATGCAAAAAGTGGACTTTATTGAGCCCAATATGTAGCACAACATTTCGCTGTCAAAATCCACACCTTTCTCAATTACATTGTATCTCACCAAGTAGTGGTTTATAACATGTTTCAGTGATTATAGCGATTAACAGTAATCTTACATTTATATTAAGAACAATGCCATAAATTCAATAAAAATTCTCAATATCCATTAAAAAAAGTTACATTGAACTCCTAAATTGCAACAATGCAATATTCATAACTACAGTGAATACTTCTTTTCATAAAGTGTCTTAATTGAAGTGATCATTCATGTGAATCACCTGTGAATAGAGTAAAAAATTAGTTTTAGATACATATTCAAGTATACTCTGCTCCCCATGTCCGCCATTATGGCATTCTCGTTTGGCTATTGTGCAGGTACAGTAGGATGACACCCGATTGGACTAGATTTCGTGCATGCGCACTATCGGCATTCTCTGTGACTGCCATTTTAGTTAAGGGCGGAATGTGCCAGTAGCGCAATGCTGTTATATTATATCGATCTCTCTCCTCAATTACTTTAAAATTGGAGCGGAACTGCTAAATATACCATTAAATCCCTTGAAGAATCTTTCGTTTTTATAATCAGTTAAAATTTAAATAATTAGCAAATACAGAGTATGTCCCAAATACCGGGTTAAGCGGCTCCAGTAGCAAGACCATTAAGATGTTGCTCAGACATATACCATTTTTAAATAAAGGGTCTACAATAGTGATGGGCGAGTCCTAAATTACTCGGAATCGCTTGACTCTAGCGAGTCCGAGCCCGGGACTCGCTACTCGTTGCGAGTCTAGCGAGTCCAATGTTAATGAATGGGGAAGCGAGTAATAGCGAGTAATGTGCTATTTACAAATCGCAGATGTGTCTCGGAAGCTTCAGGCTCTATCTGCTAGGACTCGTTACTCTGCGAGTTTCCCTGCGATTACTTGCACAGTAACGAGTCCAATGCAAATCAATGGCAATCCTAGTTTTGTCAGAGACTCTGACAAAACTAGGATTGCCATTGACTTGCATTGGACTCGTTACTGTGCAAGTAATCGCAGGGAAACTCGCACAGTAAGGAGTCCAGCTGTCTGCTCTGTGTCGCAGCTCCAGGGTCCTAGAGCCCGCCTGCTGCCTGATGTAGCAGAGCTGAGATTGTTCTCAGTCTGCTCATTCCCTGTGCATAGACATCTATATCTATGCACAGGGGATGTAGCAAAGAGGACATCGCGTTTTGGACTACGTCGGAGGGAAGAGGATTTTTTTAATTAAAGATGGAGTCCCTAATGGCTTTTTTTTTTTATTTCTAATAAAAATTTTTCTCTGTGTTGTGTTTTTTTTAACCCTTTATTGGAGATTCTTAGTGGCCGGGTCAAACCTGGTCTGACATTAAGAATCTCGGGCTTAATACCAGCTTGTATAACAAAGCTGGTATTAACCCCTTTATTAAAAAAAAATGCATGGGGCTCCGCGCAATTTCTATGTCTAGCCAGGTACAGCTAAGCAGCTGGGGGCTGGAATCCGCAGCGCAGGGAGGCCCAAGCTTTCTGGGCACCCCCCGCTGCAAATTGCAGCCCGCAGCCGCCCCAGAAGATGGCGCGTTCATTGAAGCGCCATCCTCTGGTGCTGAACCCCGCTCTTCCAGTGGCCCTGGTGGCGGTGGCATGCTGGGTAATAAAGGGGTTAATACCACCTTTGTTATACAAGCTGGTATTAAGCCTTTGATTCTTAATGTCAGGCCAGGTTTGACCCGGCCACTAAGAACCTCCAATAAAGGGTTAAAAAAAACACAACACAGAGAAAATTTTTTATTAGAAATAAAAAAAAAAAGCCATTAGGGACTCCATCTTTAATTAAAAAATCCTCTTCCGTCCGACGTAGTCCAAAACGCGATGTCCTCTCTGCTACATCCCCTGTGCATAGATATAGATGTCTATGCACAGGGAATGAGCAGACTGAGAACAATCTCAGCTCTGCTACATCATCTCTGTGCACAGGGAGAGCAGGCGGGCTCTAGGACCCTGGAGCTGCGGCAGCCTGCACACAGAGCAGACAGCCAGACTCTTATCTGTGCGAGTTTCCCTGCGATTACTTGCACAGTAACGAGTCCAATGCAAGTCAATGACAATCTTAGTTTTGTCAGAATCTCTGACAAAACTAAGATTGCCATTGATTTGCACTGGACTCGTTACTGTGCGAGTAAACACTGGGAAACTCGCAGAGTACCGAGTCCTGCGAGTCCCTTACTACTCGCAGAGTAACGAGTCCTAGCGAGTAGATTCGCCCATCCCTAGTCTACAACTACAGAAAATAGCTAGACCCTTATATATAGACTATTGAAAGATTTCTATATTTCTTAAGAAAAATAAGTGACCAATTGATCATCTGGGGGTCTACATATACCCATGCCGCAAACAAAAACCCCATAGTTACTGCTCATATGTTGAGAAAAAGATATTACATATTTTGGTAAGGAAATTCTTAGATCTTTCAGGTGTGTCAGTACCAAAGCATTCATCCTAAAACGGATAAAAAGAACATTCTTGTAAAAAAACTTCTTTTTTAAAAAAGAGGGGGATATTTACATAAGTAGTCCCAAAGAGACCCTTTATCATTATAGCGTATGGATTTTGAAATCCACATTCAAACCTGCAGGTTGTAATGTCTGCAGTTTGAAAATCCATTCCAATTGTTTGTGTTTTAACACTTGTACCCTATTACTACCATGTCTTAATTTTGGTACAGGGTCAATGATCCGAAATTTAAGATCACCCTCAGAGTGCCCTTTTTCTACGAAATGCTTAGGTATGCGGAGATTCAATAGTTCTTTTCTTATTGACTATCATTGTTGATTTAATCAAAAGAACAATTGAATCTCCCCCCCTACAATGGCGGTCACGGAGAATGCCAATAGTGCTCATGTGCGAAATCTAGACCAATCGGGTGTCGTCCTACTGTACCTGCGCAATAGCCAAACCAGAATGCCGTAATGGCGGACATGGGAAGCGGCGGGCGGGCGTGGTAAAGTATACTTAAATATGTATCTAAAACAACTTTTTTACTCCATTTACAGGTGATTCACATGAATGATCACTTCAATTAAGACACTTTATGAAAAGAAGTATTCACTGTAGTTATGAATATTGCATTGTTGCACTTTAGGAGTTCAATATGACTTGGATATTAATTAGAATTATTATTGAATGTATGGCATTGTTCTTAATATAAATGTGAGATTATTGTTAATCACTATAATCACTGAAACACGTTATAAACCACTACTTGGTGAGATACAATGTAATTGAGAAAGGTGTGGATTTTGACAGCGAAATGTTGTGCCACATATTGGGCTCAATAAAGTCCATTTTTGCATTATTATCTGAGTGCTGCCTGGATTTCTAATTTATATAAATAAATATATATATATAGCATTTTATTCTATTTTAGATTAAAAAATATATGATTATCGCCTTTCTGGAGCATCTGGTGTTTTTACAGTTGTGAGTAATGTTAGAGTAAGAATGAACTGATAGCAGCACATGCACCTTTTACGTAACAAGCCAAACAGCTGCTGCCGAAGGAACAGTAATTATGCTCTTTTTCATTAATTGAAAATTAAATTAAAGGGAAATGTCAGCAAGAAAAGAATAAAAGGTATTTACTTGCTGTCATGGTGAGAATCTGCAGGTATTAAAAATAGCATTTTAAGCATGCGCCGCAGTCTAAGGGTGGAGGCACATTGGTGTATGAATCGCGCGAGTGCAATGCTAGAAAAAATCGCATTGCACTCGGACCAGTATAACTAAATGTTACTGGTCATATTAGTGCAATTTCAATGCACTGAACTCACATTGCGAGTGAAATGCGAGTTCAATCGCAGCATGCTGTGATTGAACGCAATTTCCTCGCGCAAGTGGCCATTGGAAGTATATGGGTGTGAGAAAATCTTGCACCCATACAGCACACTGTGTGATAGTACCATGTGTATGTGATATTACACTGTCAGTTTTTACTGCCAGTGAAATATGTTTGCTTTTTACTGTCGGCTGCTGTCATAGCAGCGGTGTTTGAATTTGCTGAGAAATCCAGCTGAAAAAACTTCAGCACCATGGAAAGCCCTGACATTAAAACACTGCCACACTTCAGCAACATGGAAAGCACTGCCTTTAAAACACCGTTGCTGTGACAGCAGCGGTGAAAGCCAATTGGTTGCTGTGACGGCAACCCAGCTAATTCAAACACTGCTACTGTCACAGCAGCGGTGCTTGAAGTTCCCTGGGTACAGGTAGATTAGCCAATGCAGACGCATTGGCTAATCTGCCGGTAAGGCTGGCTGCAAACCATCGCTTTTTCCTGTCAGGGTGTATCCTGTTTTTTTCAGGATCACCCTGACAGGACCAATCAGGCTTTTAGCCTGCTTCATTGTGTGCTGCTGTCCTCGATGCTGAAGTTTTCTCGCCAGGATTTCTCAACATGACGTTATTCAAATCGGATCCGGGAAACTATCTGATTTTTCACTGGATTCGGTGCCCATAGACTCCCATGTTGTGGTGCGCCAGATCCGGGGAAAAATTGGATCATTTCCCAGATCCAATTTGATTAACATCATGCTGTGAAATCCCTGCAAGCAAACTTCAGTGCCATGGATAGCACTAACTTTCTGATCAGCGCTGACTTCACTACTGAGGACAGCAGCACACAACGAAGCAGGCTAAAAGCCTACTAGTAACTCGCACCACACTCACACCACACTCTTATGTATACAGGCATGCACACACACCCGCATGCACCACACTTGCACCACACTCACAGGACAATACGCTCAGCACTTGCATGACAGTCATGCATCAAAAACGCTCCGTTTTTGATGCATGTAGTGTGCCTCCACCCTAATTACTTGAGTGGCTGCAGGGAGAAAATGAAGTTATATTTTCCCTGTAGCCACTCAATTCCAGCCATTCTGGCACCATCCAAGCTGAGAAGTCACAGTGAGTTCGCTATAATCACTACCTCTGCTCCTTGCTTGACATCCTGTAGTGTTTGGTGCAAAGATGCAGCGACAAAGAGGACACGGACTCAGTGTTTAGAAAAATACAATTCTATTTATTAAGTATTCAGCTTATGTGCACATGATCAGGATTACCTGCATTTTGGATGCAGCATATTTTCGCTGCTTCTACAAAATGTTCAGTACAAGCACAGTGGATGGGATTTATTGAAATCCAATGTCCACTGTGTTTCTTTTCAATGCAAATTAAACTGACTTGCGGTGCGGGTTTCCTATCTGCAGTATGTGAATTTCTCATATGGAGACACTTGAGTCTCCTACGTGGGAAAACTCAGTGAACACGGCAAAAACACACTGCGTCTAGAATACTTTCTAATTCTGATGTGTGCACGTACCCTTACACAATTAATAAGGCAAGCCAAAATACAAGAAAATGACAATTTTACTGTAACAACTGTTCAGGTATCATTGTGCCCTCTCAAGTCTATAGATACCAGTCTGACTCTAGCCCTGGCCCTAGTACCCTGAATGCTGCCCAAGAAAACAACAATCCCTGCTCTACTGCACTAAGTCCGACACCAATATCCTGTTTATCGACTGTCTGTGTCTCCTTGAAATACGAAGACACAGACTCCTAGACTCACTAAACATTGTGTTACTCAATTAACCATCTGCTGGGCAACTCATATAGGATATGCACATAAAGGGGTTGTGCCACGAATAATTGCCCATTTTACTGAATAGAACTTAGAATAAAAGTAAGTTCCACAATTAGATGTTTTAAAAAACTATTCCTGTTCTGAGATATTCTTATTAATGTGTTCCTGTGTAATGTATGTGTCCGACCACGTATGAGAGGTTAGATATACCACAGCTCCTGGACAGTGGAGGAAGTCAAAGAGTATACAGAGATTACCACCAGGGATCACAGCTGATTCTTTCTGAAATGGAAAACATTTCAATGTCTGTTTAAAAACTTATTTTATATGACAGCAAGAATCAGCTGTGATCCCCAGCTGTAATATCTGTATACTCTTTTACTCCTCCCTTGCCCAGTATCTGTGTTATGTCCAACCTGTTCCTGAATGGTTGGACGAAAACATAATTCTGGGGCACATTTATAAGGATATCTCAGGACAGAAACATTTTTAACACATACATTTAGTCTCATCTGACCACATGATCTTCTTTTATGCCTCCTGTGGATCATCTAGATGGTCATTGTCGGACTTTACATGGGCCTAGACATGTGCTAGTGTGAGTAGGGGGACCTTGTGACTCACCGTTGCCGGATGCTCACGTCTCAGGCTATGATTCCCTCGTCACGGTTCCGCGCCTGAGGCTGTGGGGCCCGGTGGTCAGATAAAAGGGGATTATTGGATTGGGATGATTCTTGTTTGTCGTGACGCTGTGGCGCCCCTGCGTCCAGGAGGCCACAAAGGGAACTGCAGCCAGGCAGGTAGGACATTGTTAAACACTAACACCCTCACAGCCCACACAACCCACGTGCAGAGAGGTTACATCCAGCCCTGAGATTAGAGACTATATGAGATCGGAGGGGTGGTGGATTCAGAGGAGTGGGTTGGGCACACCAGAGGTCAGGTCACTGACAGTATATAGTGAGGGGGAGGAGTGAAGGAGTTCAGTAGGCCACTGTAGGCTGAGCTGTAAAGACCAAGAGCAGCAGAGTGAGCTGAGATGAAAAGGCCAGAGAACAGCAGCAGGTTGAGCTGAAGCTGAACAGTAGAGAGCCACACTGCCTGGAAGAGTGAAGACAGACGGAGCGCAGAATCTGTACTGAGCCAGTGCGAGCCAGAGGAGAGAGAAAGCCCATCCAGAGTCAGATCCCCAGGAGTGTGAGAGAGCCGAGAGGGACGGTGTAACCCGGGGCCCTAGAGACACAGCTAAAGCAACCAACTGCAGGCGGAGTAGCTCTCCTAGGATACTGAAGGAAACAGAGAGAAGGAGCCTGGTAGAGCCTCGTGCTGGAGGACTACTGGAGGCTGGGCTAAAGTAGAGTGTCGGCTCTAAAGGGGACCGTAGTTCACCCGGTATCCCCAGATAACACGACGAGGGGTCTGAGTTCCAGATTGAGATCCCTAACCCAAAGGACAGGCAGCTCAGTGACATACTAGGACTCACAGAAGCCCGAGTCACCGCCATACTGTCCACTGTCGCACAACATAGAGAAAGAGAATGCAACAGCCCGAAAGGGACACTAAAGACTGTGTGAGGGGTCATAGGGAGAGAGGCCTGGCTGCAGAAGCAGAAAGAACCCGTGAACTTGAACTGTGTACCAACTGCAAATGACTTGTACACTGCTTGAAGGAAACAACGAGTAAAGCTTTGGAAAACCCTGCATTGCCTCTCTTGTCTGCCTCTATCTGCATACCATTCTACCTCATACAGATCCAGCCTGTCAGCACCAGCCAGGAGGAGAGATCCTTGCAGCCTGCAAAGTAAGTGTGCTACAACTACACACAACAGACTCAACCCTTACTGCCCCGGGGATACAGTTCTTCCCACTGGAACTACACCATCTTCGCTGCCACTCCATCACCCCGGAGGTTCTGCAGCAGCCGCGGCCCCATCACTGGCCGCACCAAGTGGGCGGCGTCACCCGTGACATTTCCCTTGTAACTAATTCCCCTTTATTGCCGAGCAAGGACACAGTCCGGACCAAGCCACCTGTGACATCCCCACTGCCGTCCGGTCCGGCACCGAGTACCCCAGTCCCGTGGGGCCCGACAACGCCACCTGTGGGAGTCCGGTTATGGCACCGGCGCTGCTCGGGCCTCCGGGGGATGTGCGGCAGCTAGATGGGATGCTCCCCACAGGATGAGCAGGAGTCCCCGGGGCCAGGAGCTGCACCAGATGGAATACGGCAGCCCAGTAGTTGCTGCGTGTTAGTCCAGGAATGATGCACGGACACATACTTTTAGTACCTTTACTGGTGACAACAGGTACACTCGACCGGGTGATGAGGTAGGCACTCCTGGGGGTTCCACAGCAAGCAGTGGTGTAGGCTTCCTTGTATACACAGTTCTAGGGGGGCCTGGTGGATATGGAATCCTGTCGGACCGTGTTGCATGTTCTGGTGGGACGTGTTTCACCTGAGTTTGCTGCACTGAGGGCACAATAAAAGGGGTTAGGGGTAACTACTTCTCTTTCCCTGGGCTCTCGTCTGGTGGTGCTTCAGGTGTACAGGGAGCTAGACTCCCTTGTTGGGGTGCTGGTTTCTCTGCAGCCTGCGATGTAGCTCCTGCAGCTCGGACCTGGTGACCAGATTGATAGGGCGAGTTAAACAACTCTTCTGTCCCTGTGAGGTATTTGCCTCCTGTCCTATGACCCCAGTTGCAAGGGTCTCTCACTTTCCGGGTGTGCTGGTATGGGCCTAGTGTGGCTCCAGTACCAGGTCAGCTCTCCTAGCTGTTCACAGTTCTAAAGTTACTGCACACTCCACTGTTTCTTCCTCCAGGACCCGTATTTATACGGGGAACTGGCTTAAGGTAACCAGTGGAGCTCCCCCTAGAGTCCTGGGGTGAAAAGGGGTGTTAAAAAGGTGTGTTGTTAGTGAGATCTGCTTGCTGTGTACATTCCATTTGTGTACTAAGAGTTCTGTGGTGCCCCAACCAGGGTGCCAGGGTGCCACACTTGCGTACCCTGCAGCATTTTAATCTATGGCGGTGTAGTGTATTACTAATGGTAATCTTTAAGACTCTGGTCCCAGTTCTCTTCAGGTCATTTACCAGGTCCTCCCATGTAGTTCTGGGCTGATTCCTGACCTTTCTCAAAATCATCTTTACTCCATGAGGTGAGATTTTGAATGAAGACCCAGACTGAGAAAGATTGACAGTCATTTTGTGTTTCTTCCATTGTCTAATAATTGCGCCAACAGTTGTTGCTTTCTCATCAAGCTTCCTGCATATTGTTATGTAGCTCATCCCAGCATTGCGCAGGTCTACACTTTTTTCCCTGGTGTTCTTAGCAAGCTGTTTGGTCTCGGCCATGGTGGGGAGGTTGGAGTGGGATTGATTGAGTGTGTGGACAGGAGTGTTTTATACATGTAAAGAGTTCAAACAGATGCAATTAACATATGTAATGAGTGTAGAGTAGGAAAGCTTCTTGAAGAAAAACTAACAGGTCTGTGAGAGCCAGAATTCTCGCAGGTTGGTAGATGATGAAAACTTTTTTAATGCAATGAAATGCAAATGAATTATGTGAAAAGCATACAATGTGATTTTCTGGATTTTTTTTAGATTCGATATCTCAGAGTTGAAATGTACCCACAATAAAAATTACAGACCTCTCTATTGTTTGTAGGTTGGAAAACTTGCAAAATAGTCAGTGTTCTCAATTTTTATTTTCCCCACTGTATCAGTAGGTGTAGCGGCATCATTATGTGCTGAGGACATGTGCGCGCAAAGTTGTGGTCGTATGACTCTGGATGATATCTGTGGTATGTCATCTCTGAATGACACTGGATTCTGGATTGGATGGTGCGGGTCACATGTGCATATGGAAAATATCATGGTTGGATTGGATGAACCAATCATATGACTTTGGAAATGTCTTAGATTGGTCTATAGTCACCTGAGTAATGAGGATGCCATTTTGGGATTGGATAATTGGAGGCACACATATCTTTTACTACAATATATAGCTGTATATACATGTGTACATTTTATTCAACATTGTATGAATTTTGTATTCTATATGTCATTTTTTTGTTTTTGTGTGTTAGAAAGTGGATGCATAACCTTGTCATTGGCACTATTTTGGTATATTCTCTGTTTGTTGGTTTAAGTGAAGTATCAGAGGGTGGTGATACTTCTGATTAGCTTCTCTGAGTGGCACGGTGGCCACCCAGCGCTGGGGTCCTGGGTTCAAATTCCACCAAGAACAACATCTGCAAGGAGTTTTTTCTCCCTGTGTTTGTGTGGGTTTCCTCCAGGTTCTCCAGTTTCCTCCCACACTCTAAAGACATACTGATAGGATGTTTAGCTTGTGAGCCCCAACGGGGACAGTGTTGCTGATGTATGGAGAGTGCAATGGAATTAATAGCGCAATGTAAATGAATACATATATAATATTGCTGTAATGATCTATGATATTTAAACCTGGCATGTTACACCAACTTGTAGGATTGGAAAAGACCTATGGTAGGTCAAAACATCGCATCTATAGGTGCATCTCAATGAATTAGAATATCATCAAAAAGTAAATTTTTTCAGTAGTTCAATACATAAAGTGAAACGCACATAAAATATATAATTCTTTACAAACAGAGTGATCTATTTCAAGTGTTTATTTCTGGTAATATTGATGATTACGGCTTACAGCCAATGAAAACCCACAGGTCACTATCTTAGAAAATATGACCTAAATAGGTATCAGAGGCTTCACCTTCTGTGGTTATGAGAGTCACAACCACTATAAAAGCATATCACAGCTGCTGCAGTCCCCAGTGTGGTGCATATAGAGTAGGAAGGATGAAGGTTTAAAAACTGCGCTGCCGTATTCCATGAGATATCAAAGGGTGAATATAACATTGATTTATTAGTCAATGCGTTTCAAAGCTCCCTGGCCCCTTTCTCAGGACAAATCAATATCATATTGCCAGGTTTCAGGGAATGTCTGTGAGCCTTGAAATGCACTGACTAATATATCAATATTATATTCACCCTTTGATGTCTCGTTGAATGCGGCAGTGCAGTTTTTAACCCTTCATCCTCCCTACTTTAATTTCCTGAGATATTGACCTTTGGGTTTTCATTGGCTGCAAACCATAATCATCAACATTAACAAAAATAAGCACTTGAAATAGATCACTCTGTAATGACTCTATATAATATATGTGCTTCACTTTTTGTATTGAATTACTGAAAAAAATAACTTTTTGATTATATTTTAAGTCATTGACATGCACCTGAATGTCAGAATAATGGATTATTTCCCCTGAATTTGAACCCTATTTGTTTTGCCAATCATACAGTCACCTGTCTGCTGACAGTGTGCATGTTGAATCCACAAAGGCTTGTCAGCCCTTATGGCGAGCGACACAACAGGCCATAGCAGGAATCCACTGACTACGCTCTCCCATTAGGCCACAAGCCTCAGCCTTCTTCTGTGTACAATTATTACTCAAGTTGTTACACCACCTCCTAACTGGAATGACGACCAACCCCACTATGTCACTGAAAAGTGATGGCAGCTGCATAAAATCACAAAATAAGCCATATAGTTTTGCTGAAAAACAACAAGCAGCAAAATTTGTGACTACTGGATCTTGGCAGAGTAATGCAGCGTATCCCACCAGAGGCCGCTCTGTACCTTTTCTGCCCTGACATTACATTACATGAGGACAGTGGTAAGAAGCGGCCTTCAGTACTTCAGACTGCTTGGAGCTGTTTAATGGTTATGATTATCTCCTGGGACCATTCAATCAAAGTTTACTAAGGGAGCTGAATAGTGCTGCATACAGCAGAGCAGAGTGATGAGGAGCCCCCTTCTGATCAATGGGCATGGTTATAGCATTGTATGCACTATCACAGATTAGACAGTCTTTGTAGGCATTGGACGTTTTGCACTGCCATTGTCTGTGTTGTGTAGGATTTGTGGACATATTGCAGGTTTACTAAAACCAACTCAACATGTTTAGTAGTTTTTATAGTATATTAAGTAAACACAGTAACAAACAATAAGGTAAAAACGTGATATAAATTTAAAAAATATTTGAAACCATCTCCTAATGTTTCAGGTGTCTTTGTTTACAGAATAGGTTGAAACTAATGACTTAGGCTGCCTTCACATTTGCGTATGGGAACGCAGCGTATGCTGCGTTCCCATAAGCATTCAAACGCATGCGCACTGCGGTTCCTATGTTTAACATAGGAACGCATGGTGCCTGCGTTTGCTGCGTTCGGGTGCGGATGCGGACGATATCTGCTCCTTCCGGTGTCCAGCATCCGCACCCGGGACGCAGCTTGCAGCATTTTTTTGTGCGTTTGGGGATCTTGGAAGATCAGCAAGCTTCCCCAAGCGTACAAAAAATGCATTGCCGTCAATGGGTCCGCAGTGTTCAGCGCTTGACAGCGCGGGAGAACGCTGCGGACCCATTGAAAAATCTCCCGGTGGCCGCCGGTGATGTCACAGGAGCTCACCGACGGCCACCGGGAGATCAGCTCAGCCTCTGCTGTCCTCCTTCTCCCCGCCGCCTGTAATCTCCTAGCGATGTCGGCGGGGAGAAACAGCTGATGTGACAGCTGTTTGAATCTTCCCGCGCCGACATCTCCTCACAGTGTCGGCGCGGGAAGATTCAAACAGCTGTCACATCAGCTGTTCTCCCCGCCGACAGTCCCGGAGCTTACCGGCGGCCGGGGGGCGGAGACCTCCGGCGCTGATCTCCGCCCCCGGCCAGCGCCGATTGGCTGTCGGGCTCCATAGTGATGTGTCCGCAGGCGGACATTATCCGCTGCGGACACATCATAAGGACACTGCTTCTGACAGCGTTTGTGTCTGCATGCCATCAGCATGCAGACACAAACGCTAATGTGAAGCCAGCCTAAGGCTGCCTTCACATTTGCAGATGCCTCCGCAGCGTTTTGCGGAGGCATCTGCAAGCATCTGCATGCAGACCGCAGCCCCTATCTTTATAATGGAGCGCACGGTGTCTGCAGATGCTTGCAGACCGCCGTGCGCTCCCATTGCCCGCCACGAGTGAACTGTGCGCAGGCGAATGCCTGCGCACAAATTACACAGTCTCGTCCGCACCAGGGACGCGACATGTTGCGTCCCTGGTGCGGGCGAGAGTGTGTGATTTGTGTGCAGGCATTCGCCTGCGCACAGTTCACTCATGGTGGGCAATGGGAGCGCACGGCGGTCTGCAAGCATCTGCAGACACCGTGCGCTCCATTATAAAGATAGGGGCTGCGGTCTGCATGCAGATGCCTCCGCAGAATGCTGCGGAGGCATCTGCAAATGTGAAGGCAGCCTTAAGCTGCTCTCACATCAGCGGTTCTCAGCATTTGCGGCAGATCCAGTAGTTTTGCCTGATCTGCCAGAAGCCGGAACACTTGCGGCAATACTGCATTCGACCTAATGTATTCCCTATGGGACTTGCAGACAAGTGCGGCATGTGCGATTTTGCACTTAAGGCGAGTTTAAATACCGAGGAGCTGGGAGCGACAGAGCCAGCGGCGGAGGGTGAGTTAAAAATGTTTGTTATTTTACTATGTGTGCGCCAGCAGGGAGGCATATAGAGTGATGGGCGGCCATGTGCGTGCCATCAAGGGGCCATATCCGGGATGGGGGAATAAGTGCCAGCACAGGGGACTATATGTTCCAGCACAAGGGGCTATATTACCAGCATAGGGGGCATATGAGCCAGCACAGGGGGGCTATATGTGCCAGCACAAGGGGCTACATGTGCCAGCACAAGGGGCCATATGTACCAGCACAGGGGGCATATGAGCTAGCACAGGGGGCATATGTGCTAGCACAAGGGGCTATTTGTGCCAGCACAGGGGGCACATGTGCCAGCTCAAGGGGAAGCACAGGGGGCCATATCCAGGATGGAGGTAATACATATACCAGGATGAGGGACATATATATGATTTGTAAGGCGGACACTGGTATTATAAGACGTGGACCATTTAACATAAAAAGTAATTTTTTTCTCTTTTCCTTCACCAAATGTGATTTTGTAACACCTCCCTTGATGCTTATGCTATAGGTGTCTGTGTTTGGCCAACCAGTGGTTGTATTGTACTTTGCGGCCAGTTAAAAGTTTTGCAATTATTATAGTGAAATTCTATTGAGAAGAATTGGCATCCCTAATAAAATTTCTGCAATTTAAAAATGGACACAATAATATAATTAATTACCATATCAGATGTTGACTTTACTAATGGTTATCTAAAAGCAAAAATTTACGGCTGTATTCACATGCAGTGTTTTTTATTGAATATTAAAAGCTGCTTTTTACAAGACCAGCAAAAGCTCTGAGTAGGGATGAGCGAGTATAATCGTTACTATTCGGTACTCGCCGAATAGTAACGATATTCGTCTACTCGCTACTCTCCGAGTCTCTTGTGATTACTCGGGAGTAGCGAGTAGTCCTTTTACTTTCGCAGTGTATCTATATATACACTGCGAAAGTACACTGAAAGTGAAGAAAAGTTGTTAAAAAATAAAAAAACCATCATACTCACCTCCCGATGTCTGCACCGGGACCGGAAAACCTCACCTCCAATGTGCGGAAAGGACCTGCCAGTCTGATAGCCAATCAGATGGCTGGGAGCGATCTGGCCAATCAGATGGCCGGACTTCACAAACCATGTGATCGCTATCAGCCACCTGAATGGCCTGATTGCCAGGTCTTGAATGTGCATCAATGACCTGGCAATCTGGCCAATCAGGTGGCTGATAGCGATCACATGGTTTGTGACGTCCGGTCATCTGATTGGCTATCAGACTGGCAGGTCCTTGCCGCACATCGGAGGTGAGGTTTCGCGTCCCGGTGCAGGCGTCAGAAGGTGAGTATGATGTTTTTTTAATTTTTTTAACAACTTTTCTTCACTTTTAGTGTACCTTTGCAGTGTATATATAGGTACACTGCGAAAGTACTCGCATTTCAATTGGACTCGCTATACTCACAACAAGTACCGAGTACCGGGACCTACTCGTTGCGAGTATAGCGAGTCTGATTACTTCAGTACTCGCTCATCCCTAGCTCTGAGACTTCACAAATCTCATGCATCACACGCTTGTTTGTTTTTTACTCTCTGAATTTTTAAAATCTACGTCATGTCAGTTCTTTCCATGTTTTTGCAGCGTTTTTTCACCGATGGGAAGCCATGAGAAAGTGAAAAAATGCAGCAAAAATGCAACAAAGGTTTTTGCAGGGTTATTGGAGCATTTTTGGTGAATCAAATAAAATGTATTAACTATGTATGCTGTCAAAGCACACATGTAATCTGCGCCCTAAAAAAATGCTGCAAAAGACGCCCACAAAAATGCTAATCAATTAAATTTTAACACACAGTATTTTACTGCCAAGAGAGCATATTTTAGTTGCAAAATAAAATGCTGTGTGTGAATATTGCCTAAGGCTAGGGTCACACTTGGAGGGTGACCCACGCTTGGCACATCTACTTAAAAGTTAGAAACGTTAGCTGCAGTGCATAGCGTTAACGCTATGTGCTGCCTGACAACGCTGCCCCATAGAAACCTGCTGTTTACCTTAGCAGTGGCTCTACACAAAGCTTCAGGATGTGTGCTTTTCAACAGCGCACAGGAAACATGGTCTGCAGCGTTTTCCTGTACGCTGTCCAAAACCACACATCCTGAAGCTTTGTGTGGAGCCACTGCTAAGGTAAACAGCGGGTTTCTATGGCGCAGCATTGTCATGCAGCACATAGTGTTAATGCTATGCGCTGTGGGGAATATTTCTAAGTATTTAACGCTTGCGTCAAGCATGGGTCACCCTCCAAGTGTGACCCTATTCTAAGGCAATGTGCCCATGCTGCATTTTTGCACAAATAAAAAAAATAGTTTTTCCTGATCACGTTTTATTGCAAAAACTCGTCACCCATAATTGATTCGGATTTGCAGCAATACTCACCCTCTCTGGCGATCCCATGGGGAGCTCCGGTGATTTCTTCCTTCCGGACAACAGCAAGTCCATTGCGAAGTGACTACAAGACCTGCGCCCCATGTGACTCAGCCTGAGTCACATGGGGCACAGGTCCTGGAAGTACCGTACAGAGGGTAGAAATCATCGCTAACTGGGATTTCTGGGGAGGTTAATAAAGTGTGTGTCTGTCTGTATGTGTGTGTCCGTCTGTGTGTGCATCTGTCTGTCTGTGTGTATCCCCGTATATGGGCTTCATTTCTAATTTACATAAACACGGCACAAAGAAATACATTCGTTCTGCTTTTTTTTTCTTGAAAACCTGATAAGGTTTTCATGCAGAATTTTCCTGACCACACTTTTTTTATGTGGGCACATAGCCTAATTGTTCACAAACCCAGCAGTGTAACTAGGTTTCATGGCGCCCGGGGCAAAGATCTATTTTGGCGCCGCCCCCAGAGTAGGTGAGGAGTGGGGGGTGGGAGGTTGGGGGGTGCTGACAGCTTTCAGCCCCGCCCCTGCAGCCTTCGTTGAGGAGCGGGGGATGTGGTGGGGGTTTGCCGCCGGCGCTCCCCTCTGAGTTGCGCCCAGGGCAAAGGATCCGGCTGCACCCTCCTAGATACGCCCCTGCACAGACCATCAGGTACCCAACACTAACTGTAGCAGCAGTAGATTTTAACACCTCAATTATTATGACACAAATAAGGATAATGCAGCAACATGCAGAACTGACTTAACGTTCCCTTCATAATAAATTTTCCCAATAAGTTTATCATCTACAATTCTTGTCATTTTTGCCTTAATGCTGGCATAGAACTAGCAGGGAGTTGTGCAAGATATTGTACTGAAGGGTGAAATGTTCTCTATACATTCATAATTGAACAACTTAGTTTTTCTCTGTATTGTCAAATATGAGTTGTGGTATGGTGGACTAGGAAGAAGAAGGCGCCTATCTCATCACAGATCCATCTCTTTGTCCCTATGCACCATGACATATGTATGTATAGTAATTCATATCCCTACAAATGGAGATCATTGCTATAAAGTGATCTCATTCACCTATTAAATCAAAGACATAAATGAATATTTTCATCATTAAGAGTAATTTTTTTCTCACGTAGCAAAACAGAAGAAGTTTGTAATATATAAAAATGTGTTTTTATTTATTCTTTTTCTAAGTAACTATTATGGCACATTATAGCTATTTTCCACCTAGCTCCTGCTGTCTTTTTCTTGTATTATTTATTTTATTTTTTCTACTCTATCCAGATATTTTTAAAATTCTTTTCTCAGCATGTTTTGCCCATGAACTTGTATTACTGATCTCAAAAATAAAATAATGAACAGCTTTGGGCTATAAAACCTCTCAAATTGTTTTTCACAGAAGGGATTTGCATGCTGACTCATTGCTGCTATATTTATAAGTCATTGCCGAAGCACGACAACTGCAAGATTTCTAATAAAGCAATGGAAATTACATGCATCGCAATGGGAGTTGAATACATTTACATTTGAAGTGTCTTACCATTTCACAATTTATTGCATATTACCTTGTTTGTGCATGCCTGGACTTTAATGGTTATTTTTATAGTATAAAATTGTGGTTTTATGATAATATCCCCAGTAGAAATATATTATAGAACTGACATATGGGATATCCTATAAACCAAGAATTCAGTCTCAGGCTAAATCACTGCTTGATATGAGCTGTGGTACATCCGAATCTGCAATTAACGAATAAAGTTAATAAACTTGTTGTTTTTTTTAATATAATTATGGCCTGAGTTGTTGGCATCTCTTCAGAATTGCCCATAGTTGTTCGATTGGGTTCAGATCAGGAGACATACTTGGCCACTGAATTACTTTCACCCTTCTTTAGAAATGTAACAGTGGCTTTTGATGTGTGTTTTGGATCACTGTCATGTTGGAAAAGTCCATGTCTACCAAGGAGATAGAGTGATGGCGGCATCTTCTTTTACATATAGAGGACTACATTTGTAAATTCATGATACAATTAATATACAAATTACGTCTTCATAGGGGAAGAGGGCTTGAACTCTAGAGCCACCTATTGTAAGTAGAAATGATGAAAGTCAATATTGACCCTTTAACGACCCTTGTCATATGACAGGATATTAATAACCAAACCAGAATCTCAATTTGCAGACTGTGTGTTTCAGAGTATTGCCCCTTATCAGTGCAAAGTATAAGATCTGGATTGGCTAGGTGAGACGCTAAGCCTGGAGATCTAAGGCTATGTGCCAATGCTGAGTATTTGGTTGCAGTATTTTCTGTACCAAATCCGCACCCTGTGTCAAAAAGCTGCAGCAAAATCTGCATTTATGCATATTGTAGTGCACTTCTCCATGTGGAAAATGTGCCGATTTTTGCCACATTTCTGTAGTGCTGTTATTACCAGACAGATGAAACTGTAAAATTCATGTCTGGGGAGAGAGGGGGAGGGAAGAGAGAGAGATGGCGAGAGATGGGGAGAAGAGAGAGAGAAATGGGGAAAGAGAGAGAGGGGAAAGGATAGAGGAGAAAGGAGAGAGGGGTAGAGGAGAGAGAGGGTGAGATGAGAGAGGGGGAGAGGATAGAGAGTGAGAGGGGAAAGGATGAGAGAGAGGCAGAGAGGAGAGAGAGAGGGGGTAAGGAGGGAGAGGAGAGAGAGAGGGGAAGATGAGAGAAGGGGAAAGGATAGAGAGAGGGAGAGGAGAGAGGGGGAAATGAGACAGAGAGACGGGGAGGGGAGAGGGAGAGAGGGAGAGGAGAGAGGGGGTGTGGAGAGAGAGGGGGAGAGGATAGAGAGTGAGAGGGAAAGGAGAGAGGGGGAGTGGAGAGAGAGGGGGAGAGGATAGAGAGTGAGAGGGGAAAGGAGAGAGGGGGAAAGGAGATTTTTCCACAACAACATCCGCATCATTTGAAAATGGGTAAGTTCTTACTGAAGATGCAATTTGCATATTTAATTTCCCAGAGGAGCATTGCAGACATGTAAGTCTCCCATACTGGCATGCCGGACCTGAGATGTCACTCTCCACAAGGAGAAAACTTATGTGGTGCCCCTGCTGACCGGTCACCACTAGATGGCGCAGCAGCGGGATCGGTAAGTTGGTCACCCCAAAACACACACCCAACACACTCCGATCCCAAGACTAGGGGCTGTATGCCCAGCAACGAGATGGCGGGAGGAGACAAGTGGAGGGTGAGAAGTTAGGACAGGACCTAGTTAGG